>MU223303.1:2545270-2573837 GCA_018584345.1 Thuja plicata | reverse complement strand
GTTCAGGATTGTTACATGAAACATCAATACAATCAAACATTTCTTCAATAACTGTGTCCTTATTGATGGGTCTGGGCTCATCTTCAATCATGGGAGCATAGTCATAATATCTTTCTTGAATCATAAAGTTCTCATCAATCTTCACATGAGTACTTTAAATGATCTTCTTTAGTCTTAGATCGAAACATCTATATGCTTTTCTTATAGTAGAGTAACCAAGAAAAATACCTTCATCGCTTCTAGCTTCAAACTTACCAATGCTATCATCTCTTTTGATGTAGCACTTGCTTCCAAAGATTTTGAAGTATTTTACGGTGGGTACATTACCAAACCAAAGTTCATAAGGTGTCTTGTCTGTGCCTTGTCTCAATTGTATTCTATTGATAGTGTAAATTGTTGTATTGACTGCATCTCTCCAATAGGTATGGGAAACCTTTCCTTCAATCATGATAGTGCGCACTGTGTCAAGTATTATCATGTTCCTCCTTTCTGCTATCCCATTCCGCTGAGGGGTTCTGGGTGCACTTAACTATCTTTTGATTCCATGTTCTTCATAGTAGTCATAAAATTGGTCAGAGGTGAATTCTCCTCCTCTATCAAATCTTAGACATTTTATCTTTAATCTAGATTCATTCTCGACCTTAGCTTTGAATACTTTAAACTTTTCAAAAGCTTCAGATTTTTCTTTTAAGAACGCAACCCACATCATCCTTGATAAATCATCAACAAACAAAATAAAATACCTTTCTCCATAGTATGGTCTTGTTTGAGTAGGTCCACATAAGTTTGTATGTATCAGATCTAATTTGTTTTCCGTAGAGTCTTGTTTGCTCCTAAATGAGGTCCTCACATGCTTCCCCATCACACATTCCCTGCACATAGTTTCAATTGGTCTTGCAATTCTAGGAAGGTCTCTTACTGCCTTTACATTACTTATCTTGACTATGTTGTCAAAATTGATATGACAAAGTCTCTTGTGCCATAGCCAGTTGTCATCTACTTTTGCAACAAAACAACTTACTTCTGAGTTGAGCTGAAAAACATTACCTTTGGTCTTTGAGCCTGATGTAATCATGTATCCTTCTTTTTTATTAATGATGCACTAGTTTTTTTTGAATTGCAACTGATATCCTTTATCAAGCAATTGCCCAACACGTAGTAAGTTATGATGCAAACCATCAACATAGAGAACATCACTTGTCTTCTTCTTCCCATCAAGGGTGATAAAACCTCTGCCTATGATAGGTTTGGGAGTGTTATATCCAAATCTAACCATGCCACCTTCTAACTTGTCCAAATGTACAAATCTATCTTTGTCTCTTGTCATGTGGTGTGAATATCCGCTGTCAATGATCCAATCAGTTATGATGTCAACTTTTGAAACTAATGCTAACTCCTATTCTTTTACTTCATCTTCTTTGTCCATTTCTTCAAGCATCTTCTCAATGTCTTTAATGGCAACAAATCCAATTTCATCTTCTCCTAATTCATCATCAGTTACACCATCCTCAGCATGATAACATTCTTTAGTGTACTTAGGTTTGTAATCTGATCTGAATTTCTTGACTCTTGTAGGGCACTTAGATGTAAAGTGACCAACTTTGTTGCATGAAAAACATTTGAATGGTAGTTGTCCTTCATATTTCCCTTTACCTTTCCTTTCCTTCTTGGCAATCATAGAAATGATTTCTTCTAGTTATGTATCCACTTCTTCATTATTACTAGAGCTGCTTATAAATTTCTTGTCATGGACTGTGGCTTTAAAGGTTGTCTCACTTTTAGGTTCTATCTTCAATCTAGATATCCCAAATGCAGATATTTTGCTAATCAAAGTCTCCCTCTTGAACTCTTTTGAAAATTGCATAGTCTCATCTAAGATATTGATCTTGCTCTCATAGTCTATTGTCAATGTGGTCATTAACTTGTCCATTGTATCTTCCTCTGATATTTCTCCACCGTTGTTTCTTATACCTGATACTGCTTCATTTATCCTCTGATTGTAAGCTCTGATGTGTTCTTCAGGTAACATCTCTAAATTGTTGTATCTTTTCTTCCATGTCTTTCTACGTGCATTCTTTGCTTGGATTTCTCCTTCAAACATGTCTTCTAGGTATTTCCAAATAGAGTATGCTTTGTCTATCTTCTTGATCTTAGAAAATTCACTGTCGGATAGGGCACTGATTAGGGGTTCTTTGGCAATTGCATTATTAGTGAATACGTCCTTTTGTTTCATAGTAGAGTCATCAACTGCAAGATCTTTTAAGGTGGGGATTTCAACTTCTTTAGTGGCAATCTCACAGATCTCAAATCCAACACACTGAAGATGTGTTATCATTTTGTTCTTACAGTCAAGATAGTTTTCTCCATCAAACTTAGGACTCTCTTTCCTGAAGTATGCCATCTGATCTACCTTAAGCTATTAGGCTTTCTCTCCAAGGCACTTGGCTCTGATACCAATTGTTGGAATAGTCCCAAGGATAACTAAGAGGGGGGTGAATCATTTATCAGTCAATTTAATTATTTTATCCTTCCTTAATGTAATTTGATATAAAGTTAATGCACATTCAGATAACACAATAGAGTACTCAACAATTTGATTACGGGGAAACCAAATAGGCAAAAACCTCGGTGGGAATTAGCACCCACAAATAACTGCACTAGTTTATAATGATCCCTATTAGAAGATCTTACAACCCTATTAGGAGTTGATCTTTACAATGCAAGAAGTACAGAGACCTGGTTAATGGTCGAACCCTGTTAGGATTCTTTTACAGATAACCCTGTTAAGGGTGAGGACTCACTGTCCAATAGCTCACTGCTAAGATGGTGAAGGCTACAACCTTTAGTATAACAGATATACACTATATCTGGTAAATGAACTGTTTGAGTAGACCTTCTATCTTGATCAGTTCCAATGAATTGCAATCAACTTTTGTTTCTTCACATAGATCTTCAACTTATTCTCTCTGACTTTCTGCTCTTCTCTGTATTTTCTTTTTCACTTCATTTTTGACACTTAGTGAGCATAACTGAACTGCTATATGTATCTTCACCAAGGATAAGGTCACGACGATATCTGGAAACACTTCATAAAATTCCTTGTCGGCTCAACCAAGCACGCAATACAAATTAGGACCGTGCAACTAAAATTGAATAGACGTGACGCTTCACAAAGTCAACTTCACCAAATCAACTCTAACATCACAATTCTATTGAAACATGTTAAGCACCTTTGGATAACTATCTTTAACTCATAACTAAACATGAATAAAAACATGCATATCCCAAAGATAGGCGCAACTCAAGCAATATTGTATTTACGTCGGCTCTTAATAGATAAACTCTAGAATCTGTAACTGCCATAACTGACTAATCATAACTCAACTGAAACTGCATATCTGACTCAACGTGAATGCACATAGAAACTAGAACATGTATACACCATGGAAATAAACACACATAGCTCCAAAACATATGTACTTATAATTGCATACATGATACCTATTGTATAATATATGTTTTCATCAATGGAAAACATACAATCAATTATTTGCACAGAAGCAAATCTCCAACAGT
This sequence comes from Thuja plicata, assembly GCA_018584345.1. Taxonomy (NCBI): domain Eukaryota; kingdom Viridiplantae; phylum Streptophyta; class Pinopsida; order Cupressales; family Cupressaceae; genus Thuja; species Thuja plicata. The sequence goes on along the minus strand of MU223303.1, from coordinate 2,570,261 downwards.
TTCTAGTGACTTCTCCATTCTCATTTAGCTTGTTTTTGAATATCCATTTGGTACCGATGACATTCTTTTCATATGGTCTTGGTTCTAGTGTCCATGTACGGTTCTTCTCTATCTGCTCTATTTCTTCATTCATAGCACTGACCAATTGCTCATTTTCAAGTGTAGTATTAACAGATTTTGGCTCAAAATCACAATGTAAACATCTGGTGCTTAGTGAATTAATTCTTGTTCTCATTCTAGCCTTCTTGTTTCCTATGATTTGATTCTATGGATGATGTCTTCTGTCATACTTGGAAAGTTTCAGTTCAGCTCTATGTTCATCATTATGATCATCATCTTGACCTTCATTCTGATCTCCATCGCTCTGAACATCATTTTGAGGATTTTCCTAATTTTCGGTAATTGTAGCCTGATGCTTGGGTGCAATGTTCTGTTGCTCGGGAGCAATACACTATTGCTTAGGTAGACTATAAGGTTCTTCAGTATAAACAAACTTGTTGTAGTCCTCTGGCTCTTTTCTTCTTTCCTTATCATTCTTTTCTGCAAATTCATCTATTTTCACATTTGCACTTGCAATGATCTTGTTAGATGACTTGTTAAGACATTTATAATCCTTGCTTTTGGTTGAATACCCTAGGAAGATACCTTCTTCACTTTTGGAGTCAAGTTTTCCATTTCTATCATCCTTCAAAATAAAACACTGACTACCAAAGATTCTGAAGTAACTTACATTGGGTGTATGACCATACCAAAGCTCATAGGGTGTCTTCTTTGTGTCCTTCTTCAATTGTACTATGTTTAATGTGTATACAACAGTACTGACAACTTCCCTCTAGAAATTTTGAGTGATTCTTTTCTCAATCATCAATGTTCTTGCACAGTCAACAACTGATTTGTTTCTCATCTCAGCAATTCCATTTTGTTGTGATGTTCTTGGTGCAGAAACCTATCTTTTAATTCCATGCTCATTGCAATAGTTAGTGAATTCATCTGAAGTAAATTCCCCTCCTCTATCTAACCTTAAGCATTTCAATTTCTTATCACTTTATTTTTATACCATAGCCTTATACCATTTAAACATATTGAATGCTTCTGATTTATCTTTTAAAAACATAATTGTCATCATTCTAGAATAATCATCAACAAAGAGAATGAAATACCTATCTCCATAGTAACTCTTTGTCCTCATGGGTCCACATAGATCAATATGGACTAATTATATAATTTCATTAGATGTATGGGCTTTACTCTTGAAACTAGACTTTATCATCTTACCTTTTTGACAATTCTTGCACATGATATGCTCGGGCTTAGTCATGCTCGGTAAGCCTCTAACTTTTCTCTTATTTCTTATCTTTATCATGTTGTCAAAGTTAGCATGACACAATCTTTTGTGCCACAACCATATGTCTTTGTTTCTATCCATCAAACAAGCGGTGTTAATGTCATCAACATAGAAAAGGTTACCTTTTGTTTGTTCACCAGTTCTGATCAACCTTCCCAATTCATTGAAGATATTTTCCTTATTATTTTCAAATGATACTTTGTGACTTGTATTGTTTAGCTGTGAAACACTTAACAGATTATAATTTAGTCCTTTTAACCAATAAGCATTTTCACATTTGAATAGGTTATTTAACATTATGATTCCTTTACCTTCAACTGGACAAGGTGTGTCATTACCAATTCTTACTGAACCACCATTATAGTATTCAAAATTTTCAAAGTTTTTCTTATCACCGATCATGTGGTGAGTGCAGCCACTATCTATGATCCAGACATCATTCTTACTAACCTTAAATATGAGTGCATTTTCATACCTTTCTTCTTCTTTGTCTAATTCATCTTTCATGGCCACAAATACCATCTCAATGTCTTCTTCAGATTCGGTGTCAGTGTCATCATCTTTGTTCTCGGCTAGGTAACAATATTTCTTCCCTTTGTCCTTGTAGTCTCGGGTATCTCTCTTGTCAGTTTTTTAGTTGCTCCGGTAATCTTTGTTATCACCTCTATCAAACTTATTCTCGTATGATCTATCATTACTTCTGTCATCTTTTAACTATTAGGACATCTTGCAGCAAAGTGTCCAGCCTCTTTACAATTAAAACATACAAGTGGTAAATTACCTTTGTATTTACCTTTTCTTCTCTACAATCTTCTTTCCATTAGTGCTTCAATATCATCAAGATCTTGATCATCATTGTCACTTTCACTATCATTTCTAACAGAGTGTCTATGAATTGATTTACTTATTTTCAAAAAAGATTTGAATGCATATTCTATAGATGGTAAGACACTATTATCAAAGTTATTCATCTCAAATGAAATCAGTTTACCAATCAGACTATCTAGACTAATTGTATTGTTTGCAAATGCTCTCATTTCTTGTATAGCAGAAACTCTTATAGCATATACAGACAATAAGGTTCTTAAGATTTTACTTACCACTGTCTCCTCTTCAAGTACACCTCCAACTCCTTGGATGGCATTGACTACCTCTTTGATTCTGCAGCTATACTGAAAGATATTTTCTCCTTCCTTCATCCTTAGGTCATTAAACCTCCCTCTTAGGCTTTCTGCCTTGGCTCTTAGTACATTAGCATCTCCTCCATGTACCAACTTCAACTTATCCCACATTTTCTTAGCAAAGGTGCAGGTTTTTACATCTTCAAACTCAGCATCAGAGAGTGAGGAAGCAAGTTCTATCATCTTGCAATTATGCTCAAGCTTTTCTCTTAATTTCTCAAGAGTGTGAGGTCCTATAGGCAACACATATTCAGTATCAAGGTGTCCATACCTGATAAGTGGAGTCTTATTCTGCTTTTCCATGATGCAAAGTTGTCTTTATTCAACTTGGGCTCATCTCATTTGTTCATCTTGTGATCTTTTGCTTGAGTTGTTAAACTCCCTTTCTAAGCACACAAGCTCTGATACTAATTGTTAGTAATAATTGAAAGGGGGGGTGAATCAGTGGCCTTAAAAATATTCCAATTAATCAACCCAAAAACCTTAGTACCACAATATTAAGCCTCTAGTTATCTTCAGTCCTATAAGATGAATGACTTCAAATATACTTATCAAAATACTACTACTCAGAATGCTTTGTTAAACCTTATTCTTTTAGTTTACCGAATAGCAGTCTTTCATTTACCGAAAAATAGTAAATTACTTAGAGTATACCGATCAATCCAGATTAGTTATGTGTAATGAAAAACACTAAAGTAATGACTCATTAACACATTGACACATGGATTTTTAATGTGGAAATCCAGTTAAGGGAAAAATCACTTGGGACCGGTAACCCAAATTTTTCACTCTTCTGAAGTGAGCTCATTGAAGAGCCAACCCTGTTAAAGGTTACAAACACATTGTTAGGTGTGACCCTGTTAGAGGATTTAGTAGAATAGTTTGTCACTTGATATTGGGAATCTGTATGCTACCTTTTATGACCAAACCCAGTGTAGTTTGTCAAATGGTATCTGACATCTCATGCTATCTTCATTATCAACTTTTTTGATAGTCCTTGGGATGTATCTCAATATAGAAAGGATCTTTAAATCCTGCTCGGTTAAGAGACTTTTTGTATCAATGGTTAAACTGAAATAGTAAATGATTTGTTCATACATACAACTTAGACTTGTAGATTTTCATATCTATTGTAATCTCTTTCTGATCAATATATCTTTTCAATACCTTTGCTCCACTTTTTGCTTGGTGATGCTCTATTCCTCTGTTTCTCGGTATCTACAGAAATCTCTAGCTCTTTCCTCAGCTTGATTGATTAGGACTGCATGAAGTTGTTCTTTATCAATTTCTCTTTAGCATCCTCTTTTCTATTCACTCCCTTCTCTTCTTTTTTCATAATGAATTAAGTTGTCTCTTTATAGACATGATATCACCGTTTGTAGGTTCTTGATTTTCTTGATCTTGGTGTGATCCACAATTCTCGCCAATCTGATTTAAAGCATAACTCATGTTTTATCTTGTAGAAATATTCTTGCCAACTAGACAAAATAGCTTTAAATCCTTTACTTATCTCTGTCTTTATCTTGTTGATAAAAACAATGATAACTACCAATTAAGTTTATATTTAGCTCTTCCAGCTAGATATTTTGTCATTTCTGAACTCTAGTTGATTTTGGTGTTTTAACTCTTGTTAGCTTTGGTCAACACTTTAGTTCTCCTCGGGCTTCTTCGTCGGGATTGTTTGTCCATCGGGCCTGTCTGTCTGTTGGGTTACAATGTAATTATGTCCGTCGGGTATGCTTGTGATTCTTCTCGTCAGTAATTCTTATCAGGTTCTTTGATAGGGCATCACTGTGACTTAACTTTCGGTTATCTCTGTCCGTTGAGTTCCACTAACCATCATTTTTTTATTCACTTAGTGAATGCTTGTCTTTTATGCATTACTAAAAGCATAATCTGTATCTCTTTGATTCTCTAAAGTCTTTGACACTTTGAATATAACTGATCAGATTATATCAAGTTGACATCAATGAAAATACAATCCATTAACTGTTTTAATGTCTTGTATTATCTTTCTACATTTCGTTGATCAACTTAACATCTTCAAACATTCAATCAGTTACATGTCATCAATGGTCATAGCTACAATATCACCAACTCTATCATTGTCTCCTTAGACTTGGGTGCTATGAACAACCTTGTCTACTGCAAGACCTAATAAAGGAGCAATAGTGGGTTCCCTCTAACCAACAATGGCCTTGAGTGCTTGTAGTTGTTGACCAACTTGATGATAAGCATCTCTATCAACAAGCCTATCATGACCCTATCCTAGATATGGTGGATAACCAGTGCATTTGATGACCTTCACTAAACGAACCTCAAGATATAGCTATTGTACAAAATAAAGTGAAATTTAGTCATTATTTGGATAATGACCGCGTGCAGCAAGAAAGCGTAGGTATATCAAAGCATTCATCACATGATCCTAACATCTAGTGACCTTCACCAATTTTTTTCCTAAGTATGATGGGATACATTTCTCTTTTTAGAGTTTCTTTAGGCATTAACAAACTATCACAAACCTCGTGCCTCTTCCTGGAAAGAATAACCTCTATAACATCTGCAAATAGGTGCAAGTGCCCTCAATGTCATCTCTAATACTAACAAGGCTATCAATAATGGACTGACAAGTGTTCCTATAAACACTCATGTTACTAGAATTATTAATCGACGCCCTCGGTATCTCTTGGTTTGTTTGTGAAAATAGATCCTCTGTGGTCATTGGCTCATCTACCATGATGTAGAATATAATATATATCTATATAAACATATACCTGGAAGATAATTTAATGTCAAAACTTAGATTACACTTTATATATTAATTTCTAAAATTCAAAGACAATTATTGGATACTGTCAAACTAATCATTTATGTACTAAATTTAAATGTACATGTACTAAAATGAACAATAAATAATAAATTCTACATATGTACACACATACACATATTATGTGTGTGTGTATACACATATGTATGTGTGTGTATATACATATATATACATACATGTATATATAGATACACACACACACACACACACACACACACACATATATATATATATACATGTATGTGTATTCATTTATACACACACATACATATATATATATATATATATATATACCTACATATACACATATACATGTATATATATAAACAAATACATTCCAAAATGAAATTTAGAAGCAAAAATTTATAAGGAAAGGTGAAAATTACCAACCTTTTGTAGAGTTTCAATGTTCGTCCAATGTCCTCACTCTGCTGATCCTGTAAACCTCACTATCAAAATGAAAATGATAATGAAATTTTTTGCTTAAACAAACCCTATTGAAAGGGTTTTGATTGGAACCTTTCGATCGAAACCATTTGAATAGTAATAAAAAAATTAAAATATTATTTTGATCGAAAGCTCTTTTCGATTGAAACTTAAGCATAGTCAACTTTTGTTCAAAAGCTTTTTTGGCTTTTGATCGAAAATCACTTATAATCGAAAGTGTCAAAAAATACAATTTGGTCGAAAGTGCCAAATTCTTTTGCTCGACATGAAGAGAAGGAGATGAATTTTACAAGGGGAGGGGAATTATATCTAAGGGAAAGGAGAAAAAAATACCAATGGGGTCTCGAGATAAGGAGAACGATCCCTTGAATGTTGGCCAACATCAACATGGTGTAAGTGATTCAGGTGCTATGACAGAGACTCCTCCGACAGACTCCATGGATTCGAAAAATGTGGTAGCCATGATGGAAGATGCTTGGGAAATTGTTAAAGGGAAAAAAGATAAGCATATGACTTTTTTTTTGAAATGATCCTTTGTTCCCAGACAAAGGGAGGAACTAAAGGAAAATCTTGATTGTTTACCCATTATCATATTTTGTAATAAGTTTGTTTTGTGTTGATTTATTAATGGTGATGATATCATAATGATAAGATATGACATTGATAATGATCCTAAAATCCATGGTTGTCATTTCTATCAAACCATTACATAGGTAAGGAAGTTTTGTGTAAGTAAATATAGGTATACCAATCGGTATACAGTTTCACCAATTGGTAACGTCAAGTCAAAAAAGGAACAAGTGAACAGGAGAACAGGTGAAGGACATATCGATAAAAGAAGACAAGTATGCTATCAGTACAATGGAAGATACAAGGACAACATGTGGACTAAGATTTGTGACCGCGCCACTTAGGTCATACCAGTAAAGGACATTAGTGAAGATACTACCAACCGGTCAATTCAGTGAACAGGTAAAGTTAAAGGTTAAGAAACAATTTTGAATGATTGATTAAAGTGGTTATGAAGTGGACAATTCAATGAATCAAGATAGAATGAAAAATGTAGAACATTGTTTCAATAGTTGAATAAGTAAATTTCTTGGTAGTTGTGTATAGATTTGATTATGAATTCAAGGCACATTTGGACCAATAATATTGAAGAAATATTTCACATTGGAGATAACAACTTGAAGCTTTTTATGGTCCACGTGGTAAGGATTTCATGTTCCTATGAGTTGGTTGTAATTGACAAAGCAAGTTTGGAGGGAAGAAGAAACCCCAATTAAGTTTTCAATCAAAGGTAGAGGCTATAAGAGGATAGTTGTTATTATTATGAAATAGTGACGACATTGGAAAATAAAAGTTGAAGTGTTAGATCTTGAACAACGATTGTAGAGAAGATTATATAGAATATTCAGGACAAAGTTCAGAGAAAGAATGGAGCATCAAAGGATCTAATTAGTATTCAAGAGTGTCGTTCACAGGTCAATTCTATTTTTGTATTCCTAATAGTTTCAAAAGCTAAAATCTCTTAACAAGGTAGTCTCTCAAAATAAATTTTTTTGTAAAAACCCTTAACAGGGTGAACACTGTAATAGTGGGATTAAATAATTTAACAAGTTCATCTGTAATAGGACTTTAGATACTTCTAACAAGGTATTAGTCACTCCTAATAGGGTGAGTCACCTAGAAAGTGACATATTATAAGCTCCTAGTAGAGCACTCTTTTCTACTGTAGTGTGAAGATTGTGGGTGTCATCCCCACCGTGGTTTTCCCCTCTGACCAAGGGTTTCCACGATAAAAATATAAGTATTATGAGTGTGCATGTGTTGTCATTTCATTCACTGTACTTTTACTTTATAATTACAATTTTATGCTACATAGTTTGAAATTTTATTTTGTTGCTATTCAATGGTATTAATATAAGTTTAAAATTTTTATTATTCCTGATTCACCCCCCTCTCACTACCTATTATTTCCAACAATTGGTATTAGAGAACAAACTCTCTAGAAGGAAAGCTTAACAACTTGGGGAGTAGATCCATGGAGATGGAAAGTTATAGGTATGAAAGATAGTTGGCTGCAACTAATAAGATGATTGAGGAGATGAAGAACAAGCTTAAGGCTTCGCTGGAAAAAAGGAAAGAATTGTCTGAACAACTAAGAGACAATCTAGACATCATTGATGAATTATCTAAAGGAAGTGTTAACTCTGAGGAAGTTGAGGAAACTATAGTAGATCTGTTGGAAAACAAAAAAATCTTGACTGATGAAGCATCCAAGATGAAAAGAGAGTAAGAATGTCAGGCTATAAGGATGTGTGAAGTACTTGAACGCATGAGAGTTGTTGAAGATGGAAAAAGAACTGTTGAAACTAAAAAAAAGAATGGTGAAGAACTAATCAGAGAAAAATATATTATACTTCAAATATTGACACATGAGAACCATGCACTAGATGAACAAATGAGTGAAACTAGTAATGAAAACCTACAAATGTGTGTTGAAAATGAATCACTGAGACAAGAGAATGAACAACTAAAAGAAGACTTGAAGATTGAGAGAGAGACAAATGAAAAACTTAAGCAATATGAACAAAGAATGGAGAAGATCAATGAGAAACTGAAGATTCAAATGTGACCTAGAGATACTACTAGCCTAGGATATACCTGTGACAACAATTTTGAAAAAGGAGAATCATCTAAATCTAGTGTTGAACAAGAATCTAAGATTCCTAAGGAATCCACAAGTTCACAAGGTAAGAAACCTACTAAACTCACTTGTTACAATTATGTAAATCCTAGACACATTGCTAATATATGTAGAAGCCAACCAGTGAATGTTCCAAGAACTAGTAATTTTAATGGTTATTGTTACAACTGCAATAAGTATGGTCATCAAGCTTATGAGTGCAGATCAAGAACTACTAGTAGATCATCTAAAAGGAGTTTAAATTATTACTATTATTAATGCAGCAAGTTCGGACACAAGGTAGAACATTGCATATCAACAACACCTAACCAACCGGTGAGTGTTCTAAGAGGAGAAGGTAACATGAATGTTTCATGCACCATTTGTGGAAACTATAGAAACATGGCTATAAATTGTTGATTAAGGAATTCTAAATGTAATGCTGGACCCTAGAGGAAAATAAATATGACATGTTTTTATCGTCATAAGGTTGGTCATCTTGCAAGAAATTGCAGGAACGGGAACCGGTCACCAAACAATGAAGATGAGAAAGATAAAAATATTCTTAATGTTGAAGAAGTGAGGAATGTGATGAAAAAGGTTTGGGTGAAGAAAGAATAAGGTAAAGAAGATGGAAATGCATCGATAGGTAACTCTACATCCTTTGTCTTAGGGGATTCATCCTCAAACTAAGCAAGTAGGTTTTTCTTAGGGACTAAATTTCATTGCTATACCTAAACGATCCTTTATAATGATAAGCGGTAATATCTATTTGCATAGTGAGATGCATTAATGTTATTTTTGATGAATTTCATAGAGATGAGTTTTTATGTATCACTTATTTTATCATTTGCAAAAATTTATGTATTAATGCTACTTTTGGCATTAGCCAATGGAAGTTGTAGTTGGTAGAGTAATATCGATGAACAACATTTAATGTTTTAACTAGTCGCTGGTTAACTTTTTGGGAAAATAAATCAGAGGTAAACCTAGTCATTGTTAATATTTAATTTTAAAGAGCATTTACATGAGAAAAGTGTGATTTCATAGTGTGATTGATTGTGAGAACTATCCGAGCTAATTATTTATAGAGATTCAAACTAAGAATTCAAAACCCCAAACTGATATATTAAGCAGAATGATGATCATTTATGAAGGAATTTGGTGTGATAGAGTTACAAAGCATAAATCTATCAATTTACTATGGCGTCAAGGGTTGATACACAAATATTGATTGAGATAACCAAGGAGGTGGAACCTATACATAAGCTACACCCATTAAAGGCAATGTAAGTTGACAAAACCAGTGCCCTATCCCCAATTCCACCTCAAGTTATATTGATTGAAGATGTAAGAACTTTTATTCATTGCAATATTGTTGAACTAAGTAATGAGAAAATTCAAAAGGATATTCGACTTGGATCAACCACAGGCATCATGTACATATCAAGTAGATGATACATTTACTTTGAACGAGTTAATAGGAAATGTGTTAGGTAGCATTCCAAGGATGGTTACACATATATACCTAACCAAAGATTCAACAGATGATGTTATGATTGAGGATATCACTGATAATCCCAACTCTCCTATGGTTGAAGATGAAGCTAAAGATATTCCACTTTAGTCTCCACTAGATGTAAATCATATTGAGATAAATGATGTTATAGATGAAATAGAAGAAAACAAGGTTGATGAGTCATAAAAGAGTAAAGAAACATAACAAGTTACTGAGACCACTGAACAACCACAAGATACAGAACAAGGTAAACAACAACAAGATCAAGAAAAAAAAATGAAGAAACGGGTAACAATGGTACAAGTGAGCAAAGTACTAAAGATGAGGTTGAAACACCAAAGGGTAATGACCCTGGTGATTCACAAACTAACATAGAGGATACCAGTGAGAAGAACAAAAAGAATAAAATGGAAGAAGAAGAAGAAGAAGACGATGAAGAAGAAGAGGAAGAAGATGATCCAAAATTTGATATTCTGAAGAAAGATTTTAATATGTTGAAACCCAAGGAATAGTTATTATTTTCAAGAAAACTAGAAGAAAAGGATGAGAAGAATAGAATGAAGAAAAATATGTACAAAACAAAAAAACTAAGGAAAACCATTGGTATACTTTCTAATCTAGTACCTGATGTCGATATTGATGAAGAAGCATCCATGATTGATCAACTCAAAATCCTAGTTGATACAATTACCAGTCTAGATCGTGACATGGAAGAGGAAATGATCAAGAGAGAAGAGAAGAGATTGGAGAAGGATATGACAGAGAAACTATTGTAGAATATTGCACTTGAGAAAGTTTAATTGTTTGAACTAGTCAAAGAACTCATAAAATCACTACTTGAAGTTGGAAAAATCTTCAATAAGATATCTATTCTGACCAACTTCACTGTAGAGATTTTGTTAAAGAAGAAAAAGTTGGAAACATAGTTGACTACACTTGTCAACCAATTGGACCCATTGAGAATTTTAATGATGGAACATAATGCAAAGATGAAAGTATTGACATACAAGGAAATGGAACTAAAATATGAGGAGGACAAAATAAGGTTGACCTTTCTATCTAACTACAAGGAATTATGACTCCGCACATGGATATTATCAAAGCATATCTTAAGAAAGTTGAAGTGTTGATAGGTACTTTAGACATGAGTACAATTGATAGTATGGAGGATCTGGCTTCAGGCATAAATGGTCATCATATTTCCCTGACAACGCTGAAAGAGTCATGGGAGCATTCACTTTCCACTACAAAGGTATATTTCAAGATTATCTTTGATAAATTATAAATTATGAACACCCTTGTATATATACATTGTTTTTCATAGTTTTTGGCATTACTGTCAAAAAAGGAGGAATATATAAGTAGATAAAAGGGGGAGTATTTAGTAAAAAGAAGAGTTATACAAGTTTTTTCCATCAATTCCAAAGGAGGAGAATGATGGTATCAGAATGATAAGAGCTGAAATTTATAATGATTATAAAGGTTATGGTAGTCATTGTTGGCAAATCATTAGATAGGTAAGGAAGCTTTGTGTAAGTAAATACAGGTATACCAATGGGTATACAGTTTCACCAATCGGTAACGTCAAGTTTGAAAAGGAACAGGTGAGTAGGAGAATAGGTGAAGGACAGATCGGTAAAAGAAGACAAGTATGCTATCGGTACACTGGAAGATACAAAGACAACACACGAACTAATATTTGTCACCGTGACACTTAGGTCACACCAGTAAAAGATGTTAAGTTTAATGATCATATTTGAGAAATTAAGTAAGTCTTATTATTCAAAATAAGGAACAACAAATAGAAAATCTAATCTAATAATGAGTGAAAAAAACACAAGAAGATACCCTGGGAAAACCTCCCTCTTGGAGGAAAAAAACCCAACAACCAAGTTATATTATATTATTTTTTAGAGATTATAATCACAAACCTCAGTGAGTTGCAGATGTATACTCACAATTGGATGTTTATACCAAAACATATATCACTGAACTTGGATTTGCTGAAGATCACATATCAATGAAGAAAATCACAGTAAGAAATTCTAGGTATGGAGATATCTCGATACATCATTAATGAAAATGTATTGCATATGAGGCAATGGTTGTACAATACTTAGAGTGACTGCTCAAACAAGAACACGTATGGATCCACAATTACTAATTATAGAATATTGGGGATGTATTATCAATCTGTAGATGATTATCTTGCCATGTAAAATCATTGATGCTTGAGGAGTGGTCATTGATCATATATGATCTATAGATAAAATATTCAACACATCATAGTGATCACACATCTCAAATTTCTGCTAATGGAGATCGCAGATCATAGTCATAGGTCACAGGGCTGAGATCAGTTTACTGACTGAATAAGATCACTGAGATCATAATCTGAGTTGATACTGACTTGATCACATGTATCTTGTTAGTATAATTGAGTCACATGAGTAAAGAATGTATATTTAGTGCCTTGCATATCTATACCAAACTCACCAATCCTTGTTCATGGAATTTACTGAGTCTGCTCAATAAACTCACTGCCTATATAATAGTTTGCCGGTAGATATGTATTTTATATTTTGTATATGCCTTGAGATGTCTTCTTATACGAAGACATCCCAAGGCCACTTTACCTTAACCAATGCATTATTAATCCAAGCCGGCCTTCAAAGAAAATAAAATATATAATTGCATCTGGGCCCATATTTACAAGTGAAATTATTTTAATTCTCCAATTAAAATAATTACTTCATCCATAACTAAATTATTTAATTTTCCAATTAAATAATTAATCCATCATTTAATATATTATTTAATTCTCTAATATATTGTTTAATTTTATAATTAAGTATATTATTAATTCTTCAATTAAATAATTAATATATTATTTAATTATCCTCAATTAAATAAATAAATCATTATTTTAATTCCCCTAACTAAAATAATGTGAAACTAGAATCTGACCTAGCTACCGAACATTAACACTCCCTCTTAGTTAGGGAGGATTCAAGGAGCTTCATGAATGCCTTCCATGAAATCCATCATGCATACTTGCAGAGGGTGGATCCACCTTGCATTTCCCACTAAGGGTGGAAGAGGACTAAGCCTCAAACATAAATACACTGCCACCTTGCATTACTCGCAGAGGGTGGACTTTAACCAATTTCATCACCACCTTGCATTGCCCACAGAGGGTGGAACGTTGTGCATTGCCTACAGAGGGTGAAAGAGATCTAAGTCTCAAGTCTTCTCTCATAGAATATACCGAAAATACAACTCCACCTTGCATTGCCTATAGAGGGTGGTCAATAACATATCTTCTCTCAAAGAAGATACAATACAATGTAATACAATACCATACCATACCATCCCATACCACCTTGCATTGCTTGCACATAGTGGGTAATACAATATAATAAAAGTACATCAATGAAGTTGAGACTCCCTCTCAGCTATGACTACATCCAAGGTCTCATCATCATGGCTACTCCCATGAGAAATTGTTAGATGCCACCTCACTGTGATTCCAATTATCACAAGGTATCCACATGATATCTACTACATAAAAATTATGACATGAAACCAAGGTTCACTCCCTCTAAACCAATAAATTAGGATCTTGATAGATCTGCTAATCATCTTCCTCTATCAAGGAATCAATCCTTTCTAAATTTACATAAATTGAAGGAACAACATTCCTTTTAACTTGTATAAGAAGTATCCATAGAAATCATACTCTAAGTCACAACAAATTGAGACACGTGGATGGTAATGATTCCTTGACATAGGAGTCATTCCACTTATAATTTGTCCATAGAGACTTATCACAATAAAAGTACAACAAGACACCTGAGCACTATTAACACAACATGTTGCCCTAACTTTTGTAGAGTAAAAACAGGTGTAGTTAAAGGAATATTTCATGCATTCCCAAGAAGTCATGACGATTCCCAGGTTGAGACCTACTTTGGAAGTGATCTTAACTTAATCTTAAGGTAGTAGCCTTAGCTTGAGCCTTCTTTAGGATGTGTCAGGTTCTTTCTCCGTATGGATTTGATCTCTCATCATACTAATGCTTCTCAATCCATCTTGATCAGGAGTTACTCTAGAGAGATTAATAACAAATCATGAATTTAACCTTATAGAAGAGAAACAACAATGCATGAAATAACTACACAAAGTTTTATGAGCATTGTAAAGAATTCCTATCTCCATTTCAAATCAATAATGCCGAGAATGACAATCATCAGTTCCTCATAGCCTTACGAGAGATATTGTATTCTAGGAGATTCAAACCCTTCAATGATAGTTCAACACATACACATCTCTATAATCATGTCAAGTTAGAAGCATCCAAGACAATATAGATGATAACATATTACAACCAAGTATGGTCACTCAACTTAGATTGCACGCAAGCATTCATCACATGAATACATAGAACCTTTAGATAAGAAGATAAGGATGTATTAGGGACAATAACAGAAATAGCCTATGTCAAACAATATAACAATATCCAAGTTTCATAAGTCAAGCATTAGATTAGCTCATATTTCACCTTGCCAATCTGGATAGCAAATGAGCAAGTAGAGCCTGCAGTTTGACATTCCTGATCACTCATTTTGTGAGCATAATCCATCAATGTCTATAATCATCTCACAAAAGATAATATCAAACATATATCATTGAAAATTTTAAGATATATAGTAAATAGAGATCAAGGATATAAAAGCATATGACTCGCATCATCAAATTTGCTAGTACCAAGAAAGATCTAAGTTATCAACTGTACACCATTAATACTTCTAACAAGTTATAAGAAATTTTCCTAGAGAAATTCACAAGAAGAAAGTCAATGCTACTGAGAATACTTTCTTTCATCTAGTCATTTATACTAGATTAATCAAATACATATCAGTCCTTTATGTTGAGCTCGATAATTCTATCTTGAATCTCACATCCTTCCAGTTAATACTTATATTCAACTTCCAGACTTTAGCTGCAACATTAGTTTACTTTTACAAGATGGACCCATAGAACAATCATTATGATAAGTAAAGAAGGAGTTGAATTTTTCAAGACTATGAGATAGCTTCCATCATCAACAACATATGAGGTTACATACAAAGATTAAATAAACAATTAGTACAACATAAGGATTCAAACTGAAATCATCGAAAGAGAACATAAAGATAAGAGATCAAGCATGAATTATTTATAATGTAGGGAGAATCCATTAGAATTTATAGCACTAGGAGAATTATAAGTCCTAAAAAAATAATTTCATCCAAAGAAGTAAAACGACATTATGCAACTAGCAACTAGCAACTTTATATTAGTGCGATCAATGAAACTCACAAGATATCTTAGCAAGAAGAAAAGCAATAGACTAAGGAGAATATAAATTCATACAAACCAAGAGTAACACCAATCAATCACACGAGACTGTCATAGGAACCTGCAAATAAGAGGATAATTGAAGTCATCACTATAATGATTACAAAATACTCAACCTCACAGGTCATTCATCAAAGCTCGATAACTTCTTATAGTAGAAGTAGATTCTCTCTTTAAGGTGAATCTACAAATATCAACACTCAAAGGGATTCCATTTAAGATCTTTAATACATTACAAAACTCAATCAAATAGGCAATGAATTCATCAGACTTTTATCTTAAAGAATACCTCATCGAATGACAACAAAAGGAGAGAAGTATGCTTACTAATGATCATGGTGATCTCTCTATTGTACCCAGAAGGGTTCTATATTAAAATTTGAGAACCTAAAAGTCTACCAACTATTTTTCTTGATAAGGAATGATAGTGAGGGTCTAACCATGAATCAATAATATTTATAATACCATAACAATCGCCCAACTAAGGAAGTAGATCAACTAGTTGAAGTTAACACACAACTAACCAACTTCACATCAAAGGTAAGTCAAATACTATGTCTTCAAAATTTTGGTAAAATTGTTGTAGTCACATTTTGACATAAGCAAAGTAAGCTGATTACACAAAGTATATTTCTGGTACATCAATTTAATAAAAAATTATACTTTGAAATTATTTACTAGAGATAGAGAATAAATAGTCCAATCATATTAAGAAGAACACATGCAATGAAACTCATCGAGAAAAATACAATGACCATATCATATATAAATTCATATCCTAATCTAATGTAATCTCAAGTCTAAAACAAAAGATACTTAACTTTGAATAGAGTTTATGAGATCAGATCTGGATCTAAGCTTCAAACGCACAAGCTCGTAGGGTCAAGATATGATAATACCCGAGGAAAGCCTTCAGATATTCCCAGGTGGTCATCTAAGTCTGATCATGCTAAAATATGATCACTTGAGATTAGTACGAACCTGGATCTGATACCATGTTAAGTTTAATGATCATATTTGAGCAATTAAGTAAGTGTTATTATTCAAAATAAGGAACAATAAATAGAAAATATAATATAATAATCAATGAACAAAACACAAGAAGATACCCTGGGGAAACCTCCCTCTTGGAGGAAAAAAACCTAGCAACCAAGTTAGATCATATTATTGTTTAGAGATTACAATCACAAACCTTAGTGAGTTGCAGGTTTATACTTACAGTTGGATGTTTATACCAAAACATATATCGTTGAACTTGGATTTGATGAAGATCACAGAGTAATGAAGCAAATCACAAAAAGAACTTCCAAGTATTGAGATAGCTCAGTACATCATTAATGCAAATGTATTGCATATGAGGCAAGAACTGTACATTACTTAGAGTGACCGCTCAACCAAGAACACTTGTGGATCCACAATTACTAATCACAAAATATCAGGGATATATTATCAATTTGTAGATGATTAGCTTACCATGTAAAATTGATGATGCCTGAGGAGTGATCGTTAATCATATATGATCATGAACTATAGATAAAATATTCAGCACATCATAGTGATCGTAGGTCTCAGATTGCTGCTAATGGAGATCACAGATCATAGTCATAGGTCACAGGGTTGAGATGAGTTTGCTAACCAAATTTTGACATTGTCTGAATAAGATCGCTGAGATCATAATCTAAGTTGACACTGACTTGATTGTAAGTATCTTGTTAGGATAATCGAGTCGCATGAGTAAAGAACATATATTTCATGCCTTGCAAATATGTACCAAACTCACCAATCCTTGTTCATGGAATTTACTGAGTCTGCTCAATAAACTTGTTGCCTATATAATAATTCACTGGTAGATATGTATTTTATATTTTGCATATGCCTTGAGATGTCTTCTTATACAAAGACATCCCAAGGCCACTTTACCTTGACCAATGCATTATTGATCCAAGTCGGCCTTCAAAGAAAATAAAATATATAATTGCATTTGGGCCCAAATTTGTAAGTGAAATTATTTTAATTATTTTAATTCTCCAATTAAAATAATTGCTTCATCCATAAATAAATTATTTAAATTTCTAGTTAAATATTTAATCCATCATTTAATATATTATTTAATTCTCTAATATATTGTTTAATTTCACAATCAAGTGTATTATTAATTCTCCAATTAAATAATTAATGTCTTATTTAATTCTCCTCAATTAAATAACATTCATTATTTTAATTCTCCTAAATAAAATAATGTGAAACTAGAATCCGAACTAGCTACCAAACAATAACAAAGGACATTAGTGAAGATACTACCAACCAATCAGTTTAGTGAACATGTAAAGTTAAAGGTAAAGAAATAGTTTTGAATGATTGATTAAAGCAGTTATGACAGTGGACGATTCAATGAATCTGGACAGAATGAAAAAACATAATACATTGTTTCAAGAGTTGAATAAGTCAATTTATTGGTAGTTGTGTACAGATCTCATTATGAATTCAAGGCACATTTGGACCAATAATATTAAAGAAATATTTCACATTGGAGATAACAACTTGAAGTTTGTTATGGTCGGCGTTGTAAGGATTTCAAGTTCCTATGAGTTAGTTGTAATTAACAAATCAATTTTGGAGGGAAATAGAAACCCTAATTAGGTTTTCAATTGAAGGTAAAGGCTATAAGAGGATATTTGTTGTTATTTGAAATAGTGATGATATTGGAAAAGAACAGTTGAAGTGTTAGATCTTGAACATCAATTGCATAGCGTTTACATAGAAGATTCTGGACAAAGTTCAGAGAAAGAACAGAGCATCAAAGGATCCGATTAGCATTTAGGAGTGCATTTCACAGGTTAATTCTATTGTTGTATTCCTAATAGTTTCAACAAGCTCACAAGACTTTTTTTTTGTAAATCCCTTAACAGGGTGAACACTGTAATAGTGGGATTAAATCCTTTAACAAGGTAGTCTGTAATAAGACTTTAGATACTTCTAACAAGGTATCAGTCGCTCCTAGTAGGGCAAGTCACCTAGAAAGTGACATATTGTAAGCTCCTAACAAAGCACTCTTTTCTACTACAATTAGAAGATTGTGGGTGTTATCACCACCATGGTTTTCCCTCTGACCAAGGGTTTTCACGATAAAAATCTAAGTGTTATGAGTGTGCATGTGATGTCATTTCATTCACTGTACTTTTACTTTACAATTACAATTTTATGCTACATAGTTTGGAAGTTCTTTTGCTACTATTCAAAGGTATTAATCAAAGTCTAAAAGTTTTATTAGTCCTGATTCACCCCCCTTTCAATACCTATTATTTCCAACAAATGGATCTCTATTGTGATGCTTTTATTTGGGAAAAATGGTTTTCCATTTTGTAACCATCCTTGGACCGGGCCAAGCTCTTTCCCAATTTTATAATTGATATAAACTAAATATTTTACCGATCAATATGTATGTAATTATATATGGATCACAGTAAATCCTTTTGTTGAGTTTCCTGGAAGGTAGACACATGAATCTATGTCCTTGGAGTTATTGATACTTACAAGGAAGGGCCAAGTTTGAGTGAAAAATGGATTAGCCATACCTTGGAGGACTAAGAAGATTGGATTTTCTTTTATCTAGCATTATGTTTTGATTACGTTCTTATATCTAGTATTATGTTGATTCTAGTGCTCCTTTTAACTATAGTGCATGATGCGACCTATATTTTCAAACCATCCTCATCGTGAAAGAACAAATGTGAATTTAAGACACTTTTGTTGCCAATAGCTTTTGGTGTGCTCGAGAAATATCAACTTGTGGCTTATACAGAACGAGAATGATTTCTGAGTTGAAATATCCATCGAGCAAAATATCTTATGGCAGACACATATGATCACTAATTAAGTTCAACCCCTTGATAGAGGCTTCTTAGTCTATGCCTTTAGGCTCTACATATGCAGGGTTTACATTATTTTGTGATATTTTCTCTATAAATACAAGGATTTCAATTTCTTGGAAATATTTTAAAACTACATTCAAAATTGGTAATTAAGAGATGGAGTTTTATCAGACTATCTTGGATTCATTCCTCGCTTAAACAATAAAAAATATGCCACATAAAACCACAATGGAAGGACTAGAAGTGGTTTTTAGATACTCATTTTAGGAGTTACAAATCTTGCAATTGTTATACATGGATTTCTACTCATTTGTTTACGGTGATCAAGCTTAAACAAGGTGAAATATTTAATTTTCACCTCTCATTATAGATGTAAATTTCAAACATTTTGTGTTTCTCTAATTGAACCCAAACTGTCTCACTTTATATGGTGTCTTCTTTATCAAGGTCTTTCAATGGGATATTGAGTAGTTCACCTAAGCGTGCTAGCACCACATTTCCTTTTTTATGGCCATTGGAAACCATCAAACATCACTTATAGCTTGTCCTTAGGCCTAGGTTGCCTAACACTACATTCACAACTTCTTTGAGCCATTCCACTTACCCCTTTTTATGGCATACTATGTACTTTTGCTAAAAAGTCCAAGATTCTCACTAAACACACTTAGATATAGTATAGTTTTAGAGTAAAAATACTATTCTCAATTTGGAAAGAGAGAATTTTTTTTGTTTTTACCAATTCATTATTGATAATTACTTTTCTATATATGTTAAAACTAGTATCTATTATAATGTTATACTACAAATTCAAGTCCAAGATAATATGGTGATCTTAGAGGCAACTCATCTACATGATTTAACTAAGCACTGTGTGAACACCTTCTGCAATTTCCTTGTGCCTTTCCCTTGTTAACATGGACACTTCTTTACAAAGGGGTGTACCACTCCACCATGCGGGCTATTGTCCTCAATTTTGTATTCGCAAAATTGGGGCAACTCTACGAAAATTTTTGTAGGTTAAATTATTCAAGATAATTCTTTGTTTGGTTTTTTCTTGGTTTTGTGTTGAGTTTTTGGTCTTGTTTTTGCATTAGGTTTATAGTCTTTAAAATTTCGCTTGTTTTGAGCTATTTTAGGCATCAATCGGAGTTGTCTAGCTCAAGTTATTAAGGTTATAAGCATCCTACAGGTGGGGTTTTTCTGCTTGATTGTACGTCTTGGTTAAATCCCTTAAAAGTGGGTTTTTTTTCTAGGTAATTGCACGAAGTAAAAACATCATTTATATGTAAAGTGGGTTTAGAACCCCATTTTAAAATTTCACATCATTTTGAGAAGTTTTACTTATAGTTTTTAATGGTTTAATATGTAATGGTGGACTTTTTAAGTCATGCATATTATATTATTATTACTATAAGTTACATATAAAGATAATATTTTAAATGCAATTAGGTGGGGTTTTTTATTTACCATTGCATATCATCACAATGCAGATAGTTTTTAAAACTCCACTATCAATCTTTTAAATCCCAAATGCATAAAGGCGGGGTTTATTTGTCTAACTACATATCCTTGTCCTTCAATTGATTTTCTCAAAAAGTGGGCTTTTTATTGGTAATTACATGCAATAAAAAGTGTCATTTACATATAAAATGGATTTAAAACTCCATTTTAAAATTTCACATCGTTTCGACGAGTTCTAAATATAGTTTTTAATGAAGGTGGACTTTTTAAGTCTCTTTACATATTTCTCATTAAAACTATAAGAAACATGTAAAGTTGCATGATTAGTGAGTTTTTTTTATTAAAATTGCATAAACATATGCTTTACATAGAAGCATGTAAATTGTTTTTAAAATCCCACCTTAAATATATAATATAATCCATAAAAAGCATGGTGGTGTTTTTTGAGTCTATTGCATGTTTTAAAAACAAGTAATTTATATGTTTTATCTTTCAAATAGTCCATCATAAGCCTTAGTGACAATTTTAAAAGGATTTGCACATTGTTTATACATGCATTTGGCCAAGAAAAAGTCGTCTACAACCATAGTGGCGATTTTAGAGTGATTGACATGTCTTTACATCTCCAAAATACATGTAAACGAAGCTACAAAAACCTATTTTTGGAGCTGGAAGTGCAAAATGTCATTCAAATGACTATATTTTTCATTTCAAAGCCCATTTTTTGGGCTGGAAGTTAAAAAATGGCTCATCTATGGTATGTTTTGGGTATTCTAAAGCCCATTTTTGTTCTCCAACAACAAAAACATGATTGATATTGCATGTAAAAGACAATAAAAATCATGTTTTTTGAGATGGAAGTTCAAAAACAACAAGCAGGGCATTGAATTTGTATTTGAATATTTCAAAATCGGTTGCTAAATTCATGCATTTTGTTGCTCAATCTTGTGCACTTGTCAGGCAACTCATCTTGACTCAAATGGGCATTGATTTCAAGAGGATTGAGTCAAAAATCATGATCTATATAACTCTATTCTTGTAATCTTTTTCTAAATCCGAAAATCTCTTGGATTTAATTCAGATTTTGCTCCAAATCTTTGTAAGTTTTTCTTTTTCCTGTTCTTGGTAAAAAGAGGTAAGTTTTCTTGTTTTCATTTCATGGCTTTTATGTATGTAAATAAATAAATGTATAAGTATGTGTGTGTGTGTGTGTGTGTCTATATATATATATATATATATATATATATATATCTTCTATTTCACTTTTAGATTTACATGCTTTTATTATTTTAATTTGTATCTTCTCTCTTCCGTCTTCATTTCTTTAAGATGCATATGCAAGAATTCATCTATCTTGCATATGCGGTCGTGACTAAAAACCCCGTTCTTGATGTGAGATATTTCAAAAAAGAAAGGGAAAAGAGCCAAGTCATTCCCAATATGCAATATAAACCAAAAAACCCACCTTCATGTTTTTTCATGGTTTTTTATGAGATGCAAGTGTTTCCAAAAATCTCACCTTGCATATTGAACATTTTCTCATGCATATATACGTCCATGTTTTCATTTTACCAAGCTCCAAGCTTGTTGTCCGCATACATGCAGTGCCTCCAAAAAACCTCATTTTTGAGTTTTTCCCTCATTTAAAGAGCTGATTTTGCTCAAAATCCTTCAACCTTTGTTGCTCAAAGGCCTTCCACTTATATCCAATATGCATACTCTTTCAGATCTGCAAATTTATAGCCTGAAAGATTGTGTTATGGGTTTTCTAGTAACAAAGAATGACACGAGGCAAGAATGACAATGTGATGGAGCCATTTAAAGAAAGGGATAAGCAATGCGATGATTGCAGGCACAAAATGATTTCAAGACAGAGATGGAAAGAAACAAGGATGTTTTCCCAATAATCTCTAATCAAGGATGCATATATGGTTCTCGTTCAAGATGTTTTCATCAAAGATGGATACATCACTCATAGAGCATCCAATAGTAGCATGAAGACCAACAAATTATGATGCAAATTAATGTCTTGTCTTGTCAAACACTTAGAATATTTCATTATGCATTTTATAATTTGTAATTAACATATTACATACAATGTAAGAACAAGATATAATTGCATGTGATAGCATCACATGCAAAGTTGTTTCATCAACATTGAATAAGTCAAAGTTAGTTAGTTAGGGATAAGTATTGAATAAGTCAAAGTGGTTAAGGGTTTCCCCTTTCTTCTCCACTTTTATCTCTCCTCTTTTCCTATATAAAAGAGGGAGCTCATTGTAAATATGGATCTTTTGTTATGTGCAAGTAAACTATAGGCAAAACTCTTAAGTTCTGAAGACTTTGTGTTTCATTGTAAAAGAGTTGAGCATTTGAATAAATGAATAGAGATTGACAAACTTTGTGTTGTTGTCTTGACCATTAATGGATGTATTCTTATGTTGCATTCATTTATCCTTGTTTAGATTAAATAGTTATTTTGTTTATATCATTGGATCACCTTTAATCCAAGTTTTCAGAAGACTTTGTGCTTCAGAAGATTGGGATTACTATATAGAGTAGTGGCCGCAACATTTCAAAGCTGAAAACTTTGGGCTTCAGTGTTGGAATCCTTAATCAATTAGAGGGTGTTCAAGGGAAGACTTTGAGCTTTCTTGTACATTCGAAATTAGAGTAATTATTTGAAGTAAGGATAAGAGACTTTGAGTTCTTGTATTATTTCATCTTTAGATAAAGTCAACTGTTGTCTTAAAGGATTGTTCTTAAGTCATTCCTTGAGCCACCGATATTACTGTAGCAAGGAGAACTGTGTGTGATATAGTTTAGTTTTACTTGAAGCCACCTGCGGTAAGAAGGGAGCCACCCCTATTGCTGAAAGGAGAGAAGAATCTCACATGTCTTGCCAAGTTGTAGTCTTAGTGACTTGCAAAATATTTAGCCAACACACATATTGATAGAATTGTAATCATAGTGTCAAATAGGGCCATTATGGTTCTTAGGGCTCTCAAAATCCTCAACACTATAGGTGGACCCATTTACCATTTTCACATTTCTCTTCTTCTTAGTGTGGTCATTTAAGTTGGCTCAATAATGGAAATTTCTTTGGTTGAACCTTGCCATATGCTTGTGCATGCTACTTCTTGACAAGTTGAAGATAAAGATCAATATGATGCCCTCAATAACTCAATATTGATGACTAATACATTTTGAATGTTTAAGCTCATTTACGTAATCATGATCACCCTCCTTCTCCTGCTAATATAGCCACAATGACTCAATAACTTTATTTCAATTATCATTACTTTTTTTACTACAACATAATCTTCCTGAAATGTGATCCTATTCCAGTACCTTTTATATGAATTTATTTTATATTTTGAATATTCTGATATAAAGATATCAAACTATTTATTATAAAATATGAGAAAAATTGTAATTAAAAAATGGTCATTTTGCTCTCTTGCATCCCCATAATAGATTACGTAGTGTGATCCGAAACATTGATAACAAAAAATTCTACACAATCAAATAAAAAAACTGATATAATTAGCCGATAGGCTTCCCCTCTGAGGTTGCTTGCAACCGAAAGTTGTCTCACACCGGTAAACCACTTCATTGATGCCTGAAAACCACTGTATTCATGTTGCTAAACCACTACATTTAATTTAGGATATTTTGAGTGTTTGACAAGAAAATTATTTTATTATTTGCTCTTAGTTAATGATGAGGTTTTCCTGCATAAGCGTAGGGAAATCTGATCACTCGCATCTGTACGCCCTACAAACTTGTCTCACACTCTAAAAAACTAGCAAGCATCTGGTTTATCTGCTATGAAAGTGGGAAATGGGCAATAGAAAGGTGGTAATACATTTATGGTTTCCTGAGTTGGTCACGCATTGATTGCCTGCCTGCCTTGATGTGAGTGCATTGTCATGTGGTTGAAAGCAGCGTACATATGAGCTTCTGTCTGTAGGTTGTGTTGATCATTTTCCCTCTGCCATACTTCTGTCTATGTAATCATGTCGAGTGCCATTGAGATGACAAGATTCAATCCAGTGCACGCATAGGTCTTAAGTTTTTCATGGTAACTTGCTTTACTTCACTGCCCGCATTTAGTTTTCAACTGCCCACATTTAGTTTCCAACTGCATTTAGGCCTTTTGAAAATCTTTTAATTAATATAGGCCCTCCTGCTAATACCCTTAAATAATGTGAACACAACACAATTCTTCATTTCGGCAATATTCGTAG
>MU223303.1:2509995-2539281 GCA_018584345.1 Thuja plicata | reverse complement strand
ATGTAAAGTGATCTTGCATCACCCAAAAAAAAATATTTTCATCTTATGTCTAGGTGCTAATGTTTAGATGAATAAATTGGTAATAAGGACCTAAATAATTAATGAAATAATTTTCCATGTCCTGTAGTATGTGTAACTCTAAGGGTTGGACACATTTTTGAATTTTTCATAAAGCATTTTGGAAGAATTCACCAACCCAGACACGCACTTGGGAAGGTGAAAGAGCCTTGTGGACACCTGCCAATGGTGGTTGAAAAAAATCTTGGAGGGAATCTCTAATTTTGGCATCTACTTTGAGATTTGGTGAAGTTTTTCTTGCATGTCCATTCATGTTGCACATGCCATTTGTGTGCTTCCTATATTGGGGCACCCTAGGCATGCATGTATTTGTATGTGTTATTTTTAGGGTTTGGAGGAATTACATAGCATATTAATGAAACCCACCCAATTAGAAAATAAAGTGGTGGCAAAGTGGAGGTCATGTGAAGCAACTTACAATGTTTACGAGACGCAAACCAAAAATGACATGGATTTTCTAGCTAGGTTTGGATTATGGTTTTGGGATTACCAAGTGGTATTCCTCCTCTCAAATATCTATTTAAAACTAGGTCTTCTTGAAGAGAATGGCCTCATTTTTAGAGTTCTAGAGTGCAAATAGAAGCTCCATCTTAGAAATTCTATAAAGCATATTTGGAAAATGCATGTAATCTCAAAGCATTTTAACTTCTAGTTTGTGATTCAATGAAAGAAAGCATTCTAAAGTGTCTCTCCCATTTGCAGCATTTTGATGTGTTTGTTCTAATTATGACTTTTGCATTGTTCCTTTGGGATGTTTCATCTATTTTTTAATTTCCCTTGGATTATTATTTTATGTTTCTATTTTAGGTGTGTGATGTGATCATGATAGACCAATGTTGTGTTTGGATTTATCCATCGAATTCTTGATTACATTATTGCACTGTGATGTGTGCTTACATCCCTGCTTGCGATAACTTAATGTGATGATGCCAATGATGTTCTTGAAATTTATGTGGTGTGATATTCCACCAAGTTTTATGTCAAATCTATTAATTTTTTTATATTGGCTAAATAAGATCTAATGGTGATTTTGTCTAAATGGGATCTAATTGTGGTTTTGGCAGTGGTGCACATTGAGATAGATCAATAATATGATACTATATTATCATACTTTGAGATATAAATGCTAATATTAAAATGTAATGGTAATATGATTTTTTAATTACATTGTAAAATGTAATATCAATATTCTTTGTTAATTTAATTTTAATGGGTTATATTTAATGATATTTCATTTAGTTAAGGTATTAAATGATTATTGATGCAGACAAGATACATAGGAGCTTTGGAACTTTGCCCTAATTTAAGTTCAAAACCATTAAATTTGAAAGTAGAAGCCGCGGGAACATTATATACATCCATTTAAATTTAAAGCTGTAGAGATCGGATCAAATGACTTCTTCATTTCATCGAATTTAAAGCCGCAAAGACCAAAAAGAGGCATCGAAGAAAAATGGCGAATGGGATTGCAGCAGTTGACAGCCTAGAGCAGCTATTTGTGAAAGCTAACAACGATTTAACGGTAACTTTCTTCCAATATCTTTCTTTCTCTCCTCTTTTCGGTTCAAATCGCTAGGGTTGAGTAATTCAGTAATAGGGCCGCTTCGCCCACTTGTGCCAATCGAAATACCTCTTATAATTCTTTTTTCTCTCACTCTCTATGTGTTATACTTCGAGGTTGTCATGGGCAATTAGCTTCCAGAAGAATGTGATGGAGGTTCTTTTCATTGATTTAAAATTTTAACTGTTTTTTATTCTAATTATGCTTTTTTCTTACTCTGTATCATATGCAATGCTTGATACCTACATTGTCTATAATTCCCTCAAACGTTAACTTTCGAGGGGCATCTATTATGCATCTTTATCGAAAAGTAAATAGATTATAGCCGTAATATTAGGCATCACAAATTCGTATCCTGTATGGAAGCCTTGTATACTAAAATAACTTACTAGAAATGAGTAACAGATAAGAGCATATTTTAATTGAAATTTCTAACATGAATTTATCTTAAATTGGATGGTTTAGTTATTTCTATCAAGAAAGTGATTTACTATTTAAAGGAACAGTCAAAATAAATATATTTAAAAGCCGAAAACCTGCAAAATTAACCTTGTCCTTTATTTTTACATTATATAGTTTGATCTCACGTTTCACAAGAGAAGAAAATGACTTACATCACGGGGAACTGATTCAGGGTAATTATATTTTTTTGGGTTATTTTATCTGATATTTTTTTTTGTTTTTTGATAAAAATGGCAGTGCCATTATATTTTATTGATAACTGTTTCGGAAAGGCTCCGGGAGGAAAGAAGCAGAAAGAAAACCCCCATCTTAGCCGAGAAAACAAAATACAGATAGAGCTAACTACAAATTTGTACATCTTAACGAAGCTCCACAGCTATGGAGAGAGACCCACCAGGCCCGGAAAATATACATACTAGCCCAACCTTGAGCATATCCAAAACCTAAAACAGCTAAAAGATAACTGAAGATATACATTCAAAACTGGGGGTCGAAGGTTGTATTGAACCAGCTACCTATGATCACCAGGGCTTGGTCTTCCCACCATAGTGGCATGGACACTGACATCTTGTCCCTTTTATTTGCTAATTTTCTCAATTTGAGGTGCTTTGACTTAAACATTGAAAATTAGGCAATTTAAATTAGGAAAAAGTTAATTTGAAACCATCCATTAACCAGCAAAAGTCACTCTAAATCAGTTTGCATGCTGTGAATCACGTTCTTCTCTTTTGCTAAATGAAAAACAAAAATAAGGTCTTAGAGTGAAGGGAGTAGTAGTTGCAGATTTTTTGCTTTTTCATATATATATTTTCTTTTGCCTATTAAGTTCACAAGTTTTGGGCTCGTGACTTGCAACTACTTGTGAGGTTATGAGAGAATTGCTGAGGCTTCTTAGGCAAGCTAGGCCGTCTCATTTTGGTCAACCTGTCTTCTTGTAACTTAAGTTGCTTGGTTAATTTGGCAGTTCACCCAATGCTCTTTCCCACGGCACTATAGATGGATTCACCTATACAAAGGCTATCTAAATTGTATAACAAGTATCCTTACAAAATATGTTTTAAATAGTTGAAAAAGTATAGAACTAACCATACTTTGCATAAAAATAGGGTCAGGCTCTGAATTTTTGATTCTTTGGTACAATTTTATGTTTGGGGCATCAGGTTTTCTAACATCGACCCTGAATTTTTCTTAAGGTTCTTCCTGGGCTTGCAGGGTTGCTCTAGGCCTCAAAACCTAAGTTACAGGTTTAGGTTTGGTGGTTTACTGATTTTTTTCCCAGGTTCTGTTTTGCTGCATTTGGACATACTATATTTACATTTAATATAAAAAAACATAAAAATTTAAAATAACCTTATACAAATTTAAGATTAATTAGGGTTTGCAGTTTTAGCCTCTTATTCGAGGTGAACTCACAAGTCCAGGCAGAACCCTAGGCAAGCACAACCCATACCTAGACCATAATCTATATTGGGTTTGAAGTATTGAACCTGTCTGGTTATGGACTGGGTTCTGATTTCTGAGCAAACCCTGCAACTCAGATCAGAACTACTATACAAAATTTAAAATAAACTTATACAAATTAAATTTTTCAATGTTAATTAGGGTTTGTGTTTTTAGCTTATTATTTGAGGTGAACTCACTAGTCCAGGCAGAATCCTAGGCAACTACAGTCCATACCTAGACCATAATCTGCACTGTGTTTGAAATTTTGAATCTTTCTGGTTATGGGCTGGGTTCTGATTCCTGAGTGAACCCCGCAACTCAGATCATAACTACTATACAAGACAGTGATTTCTATCAGATTTGCAATTTTTAACAAGATAATGGGAATATTAATTTTTATCATATTGATTTCGCGTTTGCTTCCAATTGGCTAGATTTACAATTTTTTATCAAGACAATCGTAAACATTAATTTATTTTTGGTTAAGAATAATTTGGAACATCACTAGGCCAAACTGGTTCTGGAAAACAGGCCCTCAGTTTTGTATGTGTTATTACACATGAGTGTGTTCTCCAAGATATGGGCTGCCTTATTGCAATGGGGTGATTTGAACTTGGGTCATTCTTTTTAGGAATGCACCTTTTATACCATTACACTATAATCCTCTGGGCAGATGAATTTACAAATTAGAAAGCATTATGATGTGTAAAATATGTGATAGATTATCAATGCTAAATAAATATCAATTATAAGGTTTCACAGTCTTGTCTAGTCTGGTCGTTTATATTATTTTTCTTTTACATGCTGTAATGGAAGGAATTTATAATATGTCATGCCTAAATTTAATGCCAAAGCACACCAACATTTTTTCTTTTAAACATGTTAAATTAACCTAAGTTGCAGCTTGCACAGGTTCAAGTGTTTATCACATTATCTTCTAGGTTTACATCTAAGATAAACTAAGATACTCCTATAGGTACATTGAGTAAATCCGAAATAGGTTGAGGGGGATCATGACGCTGGTCAACATCCCTCAACACGACTGCTTGAGGAAGTGCAGTCAAGTTTAATTGGATTTAATTATCAAATCGGGATTCATTACTCTGAATTAAATACGTCATTGTGGTACATCGTTGAATCGTTTTCTATATCGTTAATGTAGTCCCCCTAATACGGTCAAGCGTTGCATTAATGAAAAAGATTTAAAATAACGTACGTAGTTCACTTTAATTAAATTTCCACATGCAAATACCGGTAATCATCAATTATTGTTAAATCTCATCATCCTGTAATATCTGAAATCAACTATCACAAGTATCCTAGAAGCATATTTATAATTTCAATCGACATCAAATTCACTTCGAATCATAATTCACATGTCAATATAAAATCCAAACATAAGATTCAGAAACCAGTTCTCATCTATATCATATCATCAAGATCTGTCAGTCATAGGCATATAAAAGTATATCCTAACACCGTCATCATCATAATGTAAAAAACATCACATTTTGTCTAATGATATGAAATCACTGTCCAAATAAGTCTAATGTATCCAAATAGTGCATCATCAAGATAGTCAAAATATGAAAATGTCAACCATGCTGTGATGGGTCGGGGTAGGACCTCACATATAAAATTGGCTGTCATTGTGCATTCACACCTGGTAGGGGATGGTGCATATACATTTCCATCATTTGGTCTTTATCTGTCCCATTTTTTTAAGAAATGTTCTATAGACTGGTGCATCTGTACTGTGAATGGAATAGTGTAGATGCATTCCTTTGTATTTGGAGTCAATCTGTGAAAGATCCCCTCTGATCTGATGATTGCAAATTCTGATTTGATTGTGTTTTCTTGAATTTCTGATTTTTTTGAAATTTGCAATATTCTGAATTTTTTGTGTTTTTGTGGGTTTTCCTGATTGTTTTTGATATTTGCAATATAAAAATGAAGTACAAAGAAAGTACTAACTTGAAATGCAACTACAGATGAAAGGTACAACAAAACATCAATTTAATGAATTTTAGTTGACTCCAAAATTGTAACAAACATACCTGTAAAGGTCCGCTACAGATCTGAAATTTCTTGAGATGTTCTATGGCACACAAAATAGTCTATTTCATTCACAACGCTGGTTCATTAAGTCTGACCTGTAATAGCAGGTCTGAAACTCCAAAAAATTGCCTGGAAAAGCTTCCCAAACCCTACACCCAGCTAACTAAATGCTGCAATCAATCAACAAGATGTACGACAGGCTGGGTGTGTTGATGGTGATGAATGGATAGGCCCAAAATGACCCAGATTTCCAATCTACTCCTATGAATATGCCCTGCAGTAAAACTGAAACACTGATTCCTTCATCAATCTGTTCAATGATGAATCCTGAATGAATTCTCCCTCTAAGAAAAGTTGGGTTTTCATCCAACCTTCCAAGCTCTGGGGAGTTTTCGTTCCCTGAAGTTAGATCTGCTGCTCAAACTCTTTCTCAGAGCTCAAATCCAATTTGCTGCTGTAAAAATGAATGCTTGAATGCTGAAATGAAACCTCCTCATGTTACTTTTATCGACTCCAAACCCTAATCACCCTTTTAGGGTTTCTAGCTTATTTTAATAAACTTATTTCCCCTCATCAAGTTCGAACCTCGTATGACTTTCTTATTAATAATAATAAGTTGTTTTTAAAACAACTTAATTCAAGCCTCCCTAGGCATCATGTCCCATGGTGGTCCACTTATTGGTTACTTTATTAAAATAATATAGAGTAACTTTATTAGATGTTTACTTTATTAATTTATTTAGAACATCAAAGTCATAACTTCATTATTCCATTTTATTCTTGAAATCATCTCCTGGACTCCAAATTGAAAACTGAGTGCTATCACCAGTCCAAGGGTGATGCCTAAATATAGTAGTGCCACTGCTAGTCCCCTCCTAAAAAATAGGACCCCTTCCTAAAATCTAGGAAACTGTCTCAAACCATCCAGAATGATTCAAAATGTCTCTCAGACTATCTCCCAGTTTCATCCTGAAAAATAGGGATTGTCCTAAAAAATAGGGATTCTCCTATAAAATAGGAGACTGCATCTGCATATTTGGAAAGGTTCGTAAAACTCCCTGCAAGGCTCCACTAACCCCAGTTGGGTCCCCTAACCACTTTGCTGACCTATAGGAACCCTTGATTATAGGCCAACCTCTGTTGTAGTCTGAACTGCCTAAGGAAGGGACATTGCAGTCCTCCCTTCCCTGGATTGCTTGCCCTCAAGCAATTTGCACTTGCTTGCCCTCAAGCAATTTGCACTTGCTTGCTGAAACCAAATGTCTGGATCCCATATCAATCTTAGGAATGCTGTTCCACCAATCCGTTGCGCTACTCTGATAATAACAACATTATGCCAAAAGTTGTGAAGCAACTCATCAGGATCCATAAGAAACAATGCATCAACCACGACAATACCCAGATCCCAAACCAATCCATCAACCCTACTGTACGAGATGAAGAAGAAATATCTCATCAAGTCACCATGAATCATCCATCCATGTAGGTAGACCAACAAGAAACTATGAAAATGAAATCCCACATGCCAAAAACCTAACACAAACGGCCACCCAACATCGCTGTTATAACTCAGACTAGCAACATGAATGATGTCATAGGTGTCAGCAAACCAATGCAAACCAATGAATTCCATCTACTACTCAACATCCATCAAGTAGGTATGCCCCCACACACTCTCGTGCCACTGAATAGCTGATGTAGACCATGCAAAATTAGAGAGTGCAATGTAATTCCAAATAGGACAGCCACTAATCCACGAGGAATCAATGAATATTAGGTCACCAACCAACAAGTAGATATCTGCCATATTATAAGAAATAGGTGACAAATCCAAAGATGTAAAGTAAATGCCCTCATTTCTAAGCAAAGATAACTCTTTAGTGGCTGGTCCACTATGAGTTTCATCAACAAATTCATCAACTCCATGCGGAAAATGATCAACATCATCTGAAAATTCAGAATTAAACAACCCATGTTTCTCTTCATCAGTGGAGTAGTGGATGCCATGAATGTGTTGAAGATGAAGCTTGGCTTGATGAGCCATCAACTTGGCATTACTTGCCTTCCCAAAGTGAACAAATTTACTCTTCTCAAAAGAGGCATTATAAAAAATATTATGTCTACCCTTTGCATCTTGTACACCATTAATTGGAGAGTCAATATTACTTACTTTCTCATGAGTATAGGCAGCTAACTCATGACTATAAAGAGATATAGTGTTGCTGTCCTGAAACAGAGATTCAGGACTGATTGTACGTTTTCTTTTGTTGCCTTTGAAGCCTTCAATGATAGAGTACACTTGCATACACTTGGCATTCCTATCTTGTAGCATTTCATATCTTGAAGCTTTGTCATCATCATACTCAACCAAGGTATCAACATCGAAAGAGTGAGGTATCAACACACAAATTGATTCATGCCCTTCTTCAACTGCTGGTATAAAATCAGATTGTTGGCAGTTTGAAGTTTCAATCTTTACCCCATACTTATCAATCCACTCACGAATGTCCAACATGCTATACTTCTTGTCACCACTATCCTTATTGGATTTATGCCCATGCGATGTCAAAAGATTGTTGTCCCAACTAAAAAAATCAGAATTATGCTCATACATTTCCAAGGTGTCTTCATTGCTCTCTCTTGTATTTTTTTGAGGGAAGATTGTTCCTCCATGAGTGTTGCCCTATGAGGCGTGTCCTGCTGCAAGTAACATGAATCCCTAGCTGCCAAAGATGATCTATTTTTCATTACTAACCAACTCCATGGTGTAGTATGTGAAACAAACCAAACATTATCAAATTGTAAGACCTTCCTATTAGGCAATCTCTTGGTCTCTATCAGCTCTCTAAGACAAAAGGCCTCATATAATCTTAGCAATTGTCCTTCCATTGTAGATGGTGCATGACTAGCCGAATTGAAAACAATAATGTTTCCTTCTACAGAAATAGGTATGCCACTAATAGCTGGTCCACCAAGTGTGTCCAATATCATCATAGTTTTGAACCTTCCAAGGACTCTCTAAAGGAGAAAACTCATGAACCTCATAAAGCAAATTAAATGCCGAAATTGAGTTTTCAGAATCATACTTCTTCTCTTGTTCACACACATCAACATGTTCTTCTTGCTTGCTTGCCTCAAGAAGATCTACCTTTGCATGCTCAACTTGTATACATTCTTCGCTTGGAAGAAATAATGATCTAATGAATGATAACCTTTGTTTCCTTGCATTATCTAGCTGGTTGCATTGTTCCTTGACTCCTTGTAGGTGATGTCTTGCTTTGGCAGCAAGCATCTTTGCCTTCTTAGCTCTTTATAACCACTCATCACACATACCTTGTGTCCTGTTAACATCTTCCTTGGTATGATGTACAAAATCGGAAGCTTTGTGGCTTGAATCCACAATATATACTTCATGTCTGACACCTTCAACTTGAGGGCCAATATTGGAAGACTCAACAACACCATCATCTTCATGGGAAATGGATGCTACCTCTTGATTAGACCTGCTGTTGCAAAAATCAGAATCGATGTCATGCTTGTGCACCCAAGCTCGTGCGTTGATCTTCCTGCTGTTGTCAACGGAAGATAAAGTGAGCTTGCTAGTAGCTCGTTTGAGGTCACCATTATGCTGTTGTCTACGCTGCCTATCACCACGATTCCTCATATTGTCTCTACGCTGTGCACAATACTGATGTAGAGGAAAAGCATATCTAACATGCTCTGGAAGGCGTCCCCACTCATCACTAGCTGCCATAACCACATCTTGAAACTCCATGCCCCTAAGTGGGTCAACTAGTGGTGGCTCTTCTCTAGGCGGAAAATGGGGCAGCATAGGCCTGTCCATTGTCTGCATACGTGTCCTACAATGGGGAGGAGAGTCAAATGCACTGACCAATGAAGATGGAGCTCTTCTGCTCCCACGATTCCTTGCAATTGATACTGACCTATCCTACCTGTCACGACGCCTTTCCCTAAGGTGGTCTAAATCCAATCTGTCAAGGGTTCCACTTATCCGCTCTAAGGCATGCACAATTAATGGTTGTGTATTAACGAGAGTTCTAAATAACTCACGATTTGGATCTTCTTGCTGATTTTGTCCATCCCGCAAACGGGGATGTAATGTCCCCTTTTTAGCAGGAGTTGGAGTTTGATGTTGTTAGCCCATCATTGTGACCCTCGTGGGCTGATGTGTTGATTTGAGGGTCTCTGGTTGTCATTGATGTCAACTTGATATCATCTGTATGGTCATATACATAATGCTAAAGACTTCAGAGAATCAATGGAACAGAGCTTATGCTTTCAGCAATGCATAAAAGTCATGTATTCACTAAGTGACAGACAACATCGACGGAGTGCACACCATCGGTAAAAACAGAGAAAAAGTCACAGTGATGCCTGACGAGCAGAAGACAGTGTTGCCCGACGAAGCAGAATCACAGGATGCCCGACGAGCTGAAAACAGGGTTGCCCGACGAGAAAGATCCAATGATGCCCGATGGACGGAGATCCCGAAGCTAATTGAAGTTGCATCGACGGAAGTGGCAGTTGTCACTGGTGACGAACTGCAGAATTGACCGACAGAACAGAGAGATTAGAAAACGACAAAATATCTAGCTGGCAGAGCTTAAGGATAGACTTAACTGGTTGTTTTATTTGTTTTCTTCGACCACAGTTAAGCAATTGATTTATGCATCTGGCAAGAATATAACTATGAGATAAATCAGGAGTTAAAACTGTAAATCAAATTGGCTGGATTGTTTTTCACTCCAAGATTCAAGATTCAAGAATTAAGGAATATCATGTCTATATAAGAGACAAACATAATTCATTTCCGAAAGCAATCAAATACATAGGGGAGTGAACTGAAAGAAGATGCTGAAGAGAAACTGGTGAAGGTTAAGCTTCATACAGTCCTGATCAATCAAGCTAAGGGAGAGCTAAAGAATTTTGTAGACATCGACGAACAGTGAAGCACAGCATCACAAAGCAGAATGTGTGAAGAACAAAGGAATTGAATTGATACATTGATCAGAGAGGTATTGTACATAAATAGATCTGAATATCTGCAATTCAAAGTTGCATTAGAAACAGGTCATTTTGTTTCAGTTTAACCATTGAAGCATTAAGTCTCTTAACAGAGCAGGACTTAACCGTCTTCTATAATTGAGGTATATCCTAACAGATTACCAAAAAGGTTGATTCATGATAGTAGCATCGGTCTTACCTAAAGCCTATTGACAGTCTAAGAAGGAGGCTGATTCAAGGATGGTAGTAAGATTAGCATAAAGCCTATTGACAGTCTAGAGGCTGATTCAAGGATGGTAGTATAGATGCCAGATACTTAGTGACAATCTATGTATAAAAATCCTCTAACAAGGTCGCGCTTAACTGTGTGTTTGTAACCTTTAACAGGGTTGGCTCCTAATAGGGCTCATTTGAGAAGAGTGAAAATTTGGGGTACCGGTCCTAGTGGTTTTTCCCTTAACAGGGTTTCCACGTTAAAATTTATGTGTTATGTGTGTATGGTTTATTACTTTATTGTTTTACATTTCACATATGCATTTCTGGATTGATTGGTATACTCTGCATATTTACTGAGCATCGGTAAATAAGTTTTACTGCCTATCGGTAATCAAGGAGAATAAGGACAGACAAGGTAAACCGATAGACAGTCATTTATTTCAAGTATTTCAAAGGCATACATCTTGTAGGGACTTAATAATTTGAGGTGTATTAATTGGTGGATTAAAGTTTAAAGGATAAATTTTTGAGGCCACTAATTCACCCCCCCTCTCAGTTATTACTAACAGAAGGCGTTGGGGCGACATGTTATTCCTTCTCCTATTTTATCTCCCCAGGATGATGAGGGGAAGTTAGAGTTGATCCCTGAGGCCATTCTTGAGGCTAGAGAGAGACATCTTCAGAGAGATCATTAGAGAGTTTCTGGTAAAATGGAAGGACTTATCGGTGGAGGATGCTATGTGGGAGTTAGAGGATATTTTGCAGCATCCAACATTGCGATTGCTTGAGGACAAACAATCTTGGGGAGGGCGGACTGTAATGTCCCCTTTTTTAGCAGGAGTCGGAGTTCGATGTTGTTGGCCCACCATTGCGACCCTCGTGGGTTGATGTGTCGATTTGAGGGTCTCTGGTTGGTCAGTTGATCAAGTGTTGGTGACATTTCACTTTCATAGTGTTATCTTATTTTGGGGTCCTGCTTCTATCTTCATCATTTGCTTGATATTGGGGTACTTACTATTTATAGTAACTCCATTCTTGGTCAGATACTATTTGTGGCGGGATGTTCTGGCGTAGGCTCTGTCAAAGAATTGTGGAGTTGACTTGGTCATTTGGTGATTTGAAATTATTAATGGTCTAACGATTATTAATTAAGTCTAACTTAATTAATAATATGATTTTAAAACTATATTATATAATCAAGTCATTTAATGCTAATTAAATGAGCTTATGTCATGACGCCAATATAAAGTGGGGGAGAGTTATTGTCTATATTATTTCAAATATTTGAAATATGAATGATTTGCAACGCCAAAGTATATTCAAGTTATGCGAAGTGTTTGGTTGAAGCTTCAGGATTGATGGTGAAATATAATGGTTTAAATGATTCAAATATTTGAAGCTTGGTTATGAGCTCATACAACATTAGTTATGTGGAATGTGAAGTTGAAGCTTCACACTTGATTGGATTGGGGAACTATAAAAGCCTTCAAATGGAATTCAAAGGACATTTTTTTTGAACATTTTTCTCTCATTGATATTTGCTGGAAATTGCAATTGGGGTTTCAGAATTCTGAGCACATAGAATTGTGAATTCTACTGTGATTAAGCACTTAGAGATGGTGCAACACCCATTGAATTTGTGCTATCTGTGATGGCTTCAGACAGATGCCATAATTGTGCTCAATGGTGATCGAAATACATGATTTTTCCTTTGAGTGGCTGACAGATTGTGTGTTTGTTATTTGAAGCACCGAATTCCTTCCATAGAGGCTGCATGTGAAGTTTGAAGGCTGCCGCTGTTCATAGAAAACCCTCATGGCATTAGCAATCACCATCCATAAGGGTATCGAGCTAGAAGGGGATAATGGCGTTGCAACATTAACTTATATTCTCAGCGCCAACTGGTATTGTTCTTAGCATTATCGATTTGGTATTTGATTCTAGGCAGCCACACTTGACAAATCAGGTTCATGCATAGATGTTTTGAAAATGTTTATTTGATATTGTCAATCATTGTAAATAGATATCGCTAGAAATCTGAAAAACTAAAATAAATTGTGGAATTCGATTTCAGAAATTAGGCTTCGTTATTATTTGTTTATTGCCTGGTTGTATTTATCATCAATCTAGAAAATCCAAAAAAAAAGCATATATCTGGAAAAACACAAACAGGAAAGACAAATTTCAAAAGACAAAGGCATTAGCAGGTGCGATTAGAGCTTGAATCCTAAGAGGGTTCTTACAGGGGACTCCCGCTACCATCATGAGTGTCACCCATAATTGCACCTACTAGAATACCTGCATCAAAATTTAATTGCTCTAGTACTCTTCTGCGAATATAATATCTGTATGGTCCAATCCTTGTGGGATGCATAAAAGTAACAAAATACCCTCAGGTTGGCAAGGTCATGCTCTGATACCACTTTTTTGACTCCAAACCCTAGTCGCCCCTTTAGGGTTTCCAACTTATTTTAATAAAGTTTATTTTAATAATCTTATTTCCCTTCATCAAGTTCAAACCCCTTATCACTCCCTTATTAATAATAATAAGTTGTTTTTAAAACAACTTAATTTAAGCCTCCCTAGCATCATGTCCCATGGTGGTCCACTTATTGGTTACTTTATTAAAATAATATAAAGTAACTTTATTAGATGTTTATTTTATTGATCTATTTAGAACATTAAAATCATAACTTCAATATTCCATTTTATTCCTTAAATCATCACTTGGACTCCAAACTGAAAACTGAGTGTTGCCACTAGTCCAAGGGTGATGTCTAAATATAGCAGTGCCATTGCCAGTCCTCTCCTAAAAAATAGGACCCCTTCCTAAAATTTAGAAAATTGTCTCAAACCATCCGGAATGCCTAAGAATGCCTCCCGAAACATCTTCCAGTCTCCTAAAAAATAGGAGACTGCATTTGCATATCTGGAAAGATCTGTAAAGCCCCTTGCACCCCTGCTGGGTCCACTAACCACTCTGCCGACCTATGGGAACTCTTGATTATAGGCCAACCTCTGCTGTAGTTTGAACTGCCTAAGGAAGGGACATTACAATCTATACTATGTAGGATTCAATTGTTTTGTGTAGCGTGCGTCATGTTTAATTTTTAATTTCTGGTTTGGGATGGAAAACTGTTACATTTAGTGTTGGAGACCTTGTTCTGATATTTGGTCAAATTTAACAGAATTAGGAGCTGACATTAATTAGAAAATACTTGGTATTTTCACATTTAGAAATTGAATCCCCTGTTTTGGAATTTTATCAAAGAGTATTGATAAAGTAGAAGACTGTTCCCAGGACTTCTAGTTAATTTTTTTTGAAACAAGTTCCATAAAATAAATTATGATGTGAACACTTATTGTGCAATAAAGGGTAGATGACTTTTAGGCTAAGCTTTAATTCGTTTGCAACCTAACATATATGGTGGCTCTATTATGCAGGTTGTGCAGCATAAGCTGGAAATTGAATCAGAGCAAAGATATGCTGATAAGGTGAATTTTTCACTGACCACTTTAAGTAATCTGCCAATTGTTGTAGTAAATGATCACATGACAATATACTTATTACAACGCAGATCAGTCTTTTCCCCCCTTTTTTGGAGTGGTGCCAAGGTCTTTTTAAATAAACCTTTTGAAATAATGATATACACAATGATTATGGATCAGTGGGCAACTTGCTATCAGATGGACAATGAAATATTCTGACCCTGGATTCCTCAAGATTTTTTTGAATTTGTTTTTAATGGTTTGTAATTTTCTTGTTTTGAGAGCATAAATATTGAATGTATGCAATAACAGAGTAGGATTTGCCAGGGCAATACAAAGGAAACAACTTGCTAAACATGCAACAAATTTGAATTGAAATAGAACATTGAATAAAGTCTGACCTTTATTGACATCTGAGATTTTGCAGAGATAATTACACAGGCGGCTGAAGCAATACAAATCTGAAAGAGAGCCACCAGCAATTGCTTGAATTGCAGCGAACCACTAATTGCTTGATTTAGTAAGTCATTTAGGTCAGGGCCAAGATCTTCAGTACAATGTCATGCCAATGGTTAATATCGACAGGAGAATTTAATATCATTGATATGATACATTTATGCATTAATAAAGTTAGACTATAAAGTTAAATATAAACATTTAACTTTATTAATGCACGACTATAGTTAAGTGGGAAATATTTAAATAAATAAGGTCCCCTTATTGAATAACACATTGGAGACATAAAATGTAAACGGGGAGTAATGTTTATTTAACCCACATTGGTAAGATGAGTGAATGAACTCTCATATAGCATTATAAAAGATTTCCAAGTGGTCACTTGCAGGAAGTTGGGAATATACAAGAAATTGATGAAATTGTTTGGAGAGTTCTTTTAAGGGCTTGGAGGACTAAATCCCTCTTCGCTGACAATCTCTACACTATTGAAAGAGAGTCTGGAGATTTGTTTGAGCATCAAGGCACAATCAGATTGTAATAAAATTATAAGTCTCCCGGGGGTTCGAATTTGAAGATCTGTAGTAAGGGGTTCCCATTTGAAGACTGCATTTGCAATGTTCTATGATATTTAAGTGAGTGTGGAGCGCTGAACCTGCTGGAGTTTGCCACAGAAGTGCTTTACAGGTCTGGGAGTTGTAACAGCAGTGCCGTACAATCTGGAATCACTTACAGGGTTGCTGTACTTGCCCAAATTTTGCATCAACAACACCGCACCAGTCTGGAAACATCACTCAGGTAGCCATACAAGGTTATAACTGTCAACAAAGTGCCGTATCAGTATTCGGAGTGCTGCACCTGCAGTAAAAGGAGCCATACCAGTACTTGTGATTGCCATACGGAGCTTAGAAAGAAGGGTTTAAAGGACTGATATTTGTGTTGTCATTGATGTCAACTTGATATCATCTGTATGGTCATATACATAATTAATTATTATATGAGCTTATTTTATAAAGTCAAGTCATTATTTAATTATAACAACTTTATATTTAAATGCTGTCATTTAATGAGGGGAAATATAATGAAGTATTATATTTCAATGAAAAGATATGCAAGTATAATGTTTTACGGGCATAATCATTCAAGTTATGCAAGGTGTATTCATGAAGCTTAGGGTTCGATTTGTTATGAAGACATTATAAAGGCTTCTTGGAGAAAATCGAAATTATTATGCTATTCATTCATTCATGTTATGATTTTTGGAATTTGGGAGTTTGAAGGCAAAGGGTTTGAAGAGTTTCGACCAACAAGGAATTGTGAATTTCTTGTTGTTACCTGCACTTTGAATCAGCATTTAATGCTGATGAATTGTGAAGATTGCGGTTAGTGGACAAAAGCATGGGGATTTGGTATCATTCCGTAAGTAAACTACAATTCATATGAATTGCGCGAGTTCTTTGTTCAGCTGCCATTCTTTCATAGCTGCGGCCTGCATGCATAAAACTTCACTCTGTTTCCACAGCGGTATAGTGGAGTGGATCAACAATGTGAGAGGTGCGGTCGCGATTCATTGTTAAGTGTTGGGCAATCATTGCAAGCAGCCGCCATTTCCTATATCAGCCGCAGCCAGTGCTAAAAGACAAGACATTAAACAAGTTTCTCTTTATGTATTGGTTGCTTTGGTTTGATGTTATTGTTGAATAATCCCAATTTCGTTTTTCAATCAGAATGTTTAGAGATGGTGTTGGTACTCTGTAATTATAGTTTTGGATTTGAATCAAACGAAATGCCTAGTGATTTGATCCTTGAATGGTTATTTGTATTTTGAACGGAATTGAGTTGTTAAGGAATATTTGTGATGTTATTGTTCTTACCTGGCAAACTTCTAAAAAATTCATATCATATAAGAATTTCAAAACAAATACAACTTTTGTAAGCAAATTCAGAGATAGAGTCGGGCAGGCTCCTTACAGTTATTTAGTTATATTTTCATCAATTGTTTTTGCTTGTTTATACGTTTTTGCTATTCATTGAATAAACCATCAAGCATTTTGTTTCTTCAAGCCTCTGGTTTGTTGAATGTGGGACCTTGAAGATCGAAAAACTGAAGCCATTGATGTTGAAGAATGGTTGCCTTTTCATTGTTATAAATCTAATGAAGGGCCTTCATAAACCTATCCATTGCCTCGCCCTCTTCAAAAGGAAGAATTCACCCAACTCTAGGTGCGTATCAGTGTTGATTATGAGCTTAGGCAGCCATATGAAGAGGGGTGTTGATTGTGTTCCACCTCTTTGTGACAATAGGCTTGATGCACTCCTCATAGAATTGCAATCTAGGATCCTTGTCATGAATTGCTTGCTTCATTTGATCAAGCATGCTATCAAAACTCTCTTAAAACTCTCCAAGGCTAGGAGAATCCATACTCGCGAACCTGATTACCCCCACAATAGGTGAAATGTGTATTGTCCCCATTTTGGCCCAGGCAGACTTTTAGAGAGTAATAATTGAAGTCAAGTTGTCTTAAATTAATATTTATTGGGGATTTTGTATTTAATTAATTGTGTTATTAAGTTGAATATTGTATTTTTTCTATAGAGAGAATTTAGTTGGGGCAAAAAAGTAAATTAACATTAAGTTTTATGCAACAAAAATGTGATTTTATAATTTAAATTTTGAAAAATTCTTTAGGGGGGTTTAAATGGAGGTTAGGGAAATTCATTTAATTCATCCTTTGGTTGTTCATTTTGGCAAAACCCTCTTTGGAGTTTGAGCTATTGTTTAGCTATTTAGCCTATGAAAAAAACCTCGATGAATATTGGTTTCATGGATGAAAATCATAGTTACTAGGAGACATGGTACTTAGAGATGTTAGAGACTAGTATTGGTACGTGTACAACTAATATTAAAAAGTAGGAGAGGAGGGTACTTAGAGATGCCATTTTTTTAATATAATTTAATAATTTGGAGAATATATCATGACATAGAACTTTGAAAACAAGCATAGTAAATTAGTCACACAAGAACAGTAAATAGTAAGACACTTTCTCTTTAGACCATTACAATGACAGCTACTAATGCAATCTCAATGTAGAATGTGCCCTTTAAGACTCTTTGAATAAAATGATCTTACTAGTTGATACATCTCCGTGGGTGCTTTATCTTAATACTTGATCTAGAAGATGTCTACAAATACATGACCATAGTTGCTCAACTCAGGATTCTTGGCACGTGGACTAAAAGGTGGAATAGTGAGCCCCGGAGTAATAAATTTTAATGTTGACATTAAGTTGTGTCATGATGTACAGTTTAAGGACTGGGCTGCACCACTGTCATTGTACCAAGTGGGGAAAGGCTGCAAATGGTGTTTGGTGGGGGTTATGATGATTGTGTATTGGTCATTGACTGGTGAGATTTGTGATGAGGGGCATTTTGTGGGCCAAATATGTCAAAACAAAGTTAGAAACTATATAGTCATAACTTACAACATTTGTTAAAAAGCAGCGAAAAATGAAGGTTATAGAAGTACTATAACAAAAATTAGAAAATAAAAGACATCTCTTCTAGACTAAGTTACTGATTCAGGTGTGGGTGCGGGTGCGCAGATGTGCAATTTTTTCTTTTGGGGTTTTGGATGCGTTTATATATATTCACAAAGAAATGCAAGAAATATACAAAATCAAATCATTTGATAGTAAAGATAGTATGATACTTCATTGATCAAGATTCAAGATAAATATTAAATGCCAATTGATAGTTCACAAATATTCAAATTGAAATAAGCCATATCCTATACGAAATCAAAATGTAGTTCATCATTCGATGTTCATTATTCAAGATTCACTAATCAGGATTCAAAATCATAAGGATTCTCAAAAAATCCTCTTCATCTCCGACTACTGCAAGTTCAAGATCATTTAAACCCAAAGCGGTTCCACTTGTACTAGATGTAGCATGTGTCGGGATGTAATCGTCAACATCATAATTTGAAGTGAGTCTAGTAAGATCCTCAACAGTTGCCTCCAAGCTGGCACACTCAGGGGCTACATCCCAAAGCTTGGCTGCCCAATCCTTGTAGTGTTCCTCCTTACGTGACAAAAGACGCAAGTTGGTATGAATTTAAACCAAGTCTTTAGATTTTTTTGAGCCCAACCGGTTACTCTTCACTGAGTGTATAATGGAGTATGTATTCCAATTCCGTTCAACGGCAGAATTCCGTTCAGCGGCAGAAGAA
Organism: Thuja plicata; assembly: GCA_018584345.1. Lineage (NCBI taxonomy): Eukaryota > Viridiplantae > Streptophyta > Pinopsida > Cupressales > Cupressaceae > Thuja > Thuja plicata. Next base: position 2,520,264 of record MU223303.1, on the reverse strand, counting down.
CTTGCAACCTGGACAATCTTCACAAAATTAAACATAAAAATGTAAAGCAAATTAAAGAATGTTAAGTACTAAATTGTAGAATACAAGTGGTAAACAAAAAACAAAAAATACTTGCTTGTGAGAGGACCTTCATTGCAAGAGGTTGTAGATTCTTAAATGGTTGACCATAGAGGTACCACCATGTTGTAGCTGCCATGTCGTATTGGTCCTTTACTGCAAGTGGACTATGTTTTATTCCCGAGGCAAATAAGCCAAATTCTGTCCGAACTTTTTGTGCATTTCATCTTGGAAGAGTCTTTCAAAGGCTTTGTAGCACCCATTAGCAATTTCTTCATTTGCATATAGTGCTACTCTATCTGGCATATCAAGTATTTCAATACTATAGTACCTTGGAGATAAGCCATATGCAAGGAGGTACAATGGGGTGGTCATCTTTTCCCAACGATGATGAATGATTGTTTCCACTGTATTGGATAAGGTTTCACATTGTATGGGGTCATTCTCATGTTTTGTATTTCAGTTTTTACCTGCTCCACCATTGTGTCCATGCCATCATAGACATCCCTCAAACAAGGTTTATCTGTGTCTGCAAATCGGAGCATAGTCATGATAGGCTCGGTGAAATACAATACAAATTACACATGAGCCCACCAATTGTCATCCAAGACCAATGTCTTGACCTTTTGGGCCCTCTCTGAATTTGAAGCCTTCCACATACACCATGGGGTGGAAATAACCATTTGGCTCAATGCCTCTTGCTCCTTGACAAGTCGTCTCATAACAATAGTATGAGACACAAATCAGGTCTTAGCAACCTAAGTAATTTAATAACAATATGTCAATACATATTAAGCAAATTTATATACAAATTGATAATTGAACATGACATAAAATTGATAAAAGTTAAATAAACAAAGTAAATTTAGTAATTACACTTACCTTCAACAACTCCAATTTGGAGAAAGATCTGAATATCGATTGTGACATTTGGTGGTTCATTACAAACATCTAGATCTCCTCCCCGTCGTGGTATATTTGTTTCACCCAATCTATTTGAGTGCCAACTTGCTACATCACCAAGTTGAGGGAGTGTACGATGCATGGTGTCCAAAAAATGTGGTCATATTGGCCCTCAACCAAACCACCTGCACCCCTACAATTTTTTGCATTGTCCGTGATTACCTAGACCACATTCTCACTACCCACCATCTCTATGTTCTCAATGAGAATTCTGGACATGAACTGTGCATCTTTCACTTCCCCTTCACAATCAATTGCCCTAAAAAACATTGCCCCTTTGGGGGACACTGCAATCACATTAATCAATGGACGGTTTTTTGTATCTTTCCATCCATCGGAAACAATAGAAACTTCCAAAGTTTTCCAAGATTTGCTAATTGGTTTAAGAGATCTCTCTACATAAGTCCTCTCTTTTTGCAACAGGGTGGTACACACCTTTTCATACCCTGGACTTGTGTAATCAGCCTTTGCTTTATTGATGGCTGCTACCATCTCCTTCCAATATGGTGATCTCACCAAGTTGAAAGGAAGACCATTGGCATAGAGGCAACGTGCAATGACTTGATCAACAAGCTCTCTTGGCTCCATTTTAAATGTCGTGGCCAGTGGACCTCTTTTGCGGGTGGTAATTTCTACTTCTTCCTCTTCCACTTCCGGTACAGGTACTTGCAAGAATGGATGTTTGGAGGATTCAACTGGTTCATTGGACAATTGCATTTTATTTTTCCGGATGGAGGTTGATAAGAAGTTTTTTTTGATCTATTAACCAATTTATCAGAGCGCATCCGTCCGCGCATCCAGCCCTGGAGGCTGTGAATCAGTAACTATGCTTCTAGATGTTGCTAATAAATCCAATATAGTATTTTATGGTTATGAAAAGTTGTTTGAGGAGTTTTTATCTCTCCCCCATGTATTTATCATTCGCTGATCTGAACACGATACTCAAATGAAGAAAGCGAAGCAATATATTTCTCTTAAATCCCTGTTTTTTGTATGAGGATTTTCTACGTTTCTTATGCATGGATTCAGATTTTCTTTGAATACTTATGTTTCTCTATTCCAGCAGCACATTTTATATGTACGGTACCTGTTAAAATAATTTTTGCTTTCCATTTTATATTAGAAAAAAAATTCTTAATCTGCTTGGAAAAGTAATAAAAGGTGCACGAGTCTGTTATTTTTCTCAAGAGTGTTTTCACTCTTTTTTATTATTATGGCCTCATAGATTGTATCTATTGGATTCAACATGGAGTATATTTTCAGTGTTGTTATAGCTTGAGCCTTTTACGATGCAGAATAATCCCTTAAGATTAATGTACCGCATTAAGAAGATCCAAGAGGAACTCCCATTGTTGAAAGAGCAATGTGAGAAACTGCTAGCAGCAAAGCAGGTATTTTGTAGCTTTCATTCTTTGTTTGCTATTTTGGAGAGCTGGGTGATGCCGCTGCATACACCTATTAAATCTGAAGTTTGACTCTCTCCCACACATATTAGACGAAATGATTGTTCTTGTTTAACATTGAATATTTTTCTTTTTTGGATTGGTAAATTGCTAAATACATTATTTAACTTTCAATATATTACATCAATCATGAGGGGAACAAATCTTAATCTGTTGGTTAAAAGTTTTCTCTCTTAATTAAATGTTAAAAATTTGGGCTTTCAAATAGCTTAACGCTATTATAATCTTGAAGTGAAAATATAGTTTTGATTGCATGGAAAGGAGATTAAGTTCACGACTTTCTTGTCTCCTAAAAATAAGGCTATTATAAGCAATCAATGATGATTTTCAATGTTTGTTAATATTGTAATTGTGCTAAAATTGCTCATGAGTATGAATCTCCATAATGCCATTAAAAACCTTCAAAGTATGCTATAATCTAAAATTTCGTGTACCATTTCACTTAGTATTTTGAAACAATTTTCTTTGGTCACGTGACCTGAAAGTTACATTTACAGATTTCATGAAGTTTGTTTTGTCATTTTTCATTCATGTTTGTACAACTTTCCTAGCCAAGGTACTCGGTTATTATTGTTTTAAATTTGATCTGCATTATTTTCTTGTCTATGCTACTTCATTGTTATGGAAGGACCATATTCTTGCTAGTAGCATTATGTAGTTCTTGGCTCCTTATTGTGTCAACATCATGATTTTTTGCTTCCCATATTAAACTTACCTTATTTAGTAGAACTATTGTGCTATAGATGTATCATCGCCATTCTTGAATGTCAGGGGTTTGATGTTTTCTCATTTACAATAACTCCTTTGCAGCAAAACAAAGACTTTATCACATGTGCAAGACAGTCTAAATTTTGATAACACATTTTAATATTAATTCACATTTTAATTCTCCTTTCTCATGTATACCTAGTTGAAATTACTCCATTGGAGCTTCTAAAAAGTATATCTCCCTTTTTAAAGGTTTGTAGGAGACTCCTTTAGAAAGATTAAGGATACAAGATTGGATTAACTTTTTTTAATCATCTATGTTTAATTTGCTCTATTTTTTTGTAATTTGTAAAACAATTTATATTTCACAAATACAATAGTGACTTTGTAATGTCGACTAGTAAGGACTTCAATGGCAACTAACTATTCCAAAATCTGGAAGCACATGTTTGATCCTTCAAATCTCTTTGCATTGGTGTTGATGTGAGTTTTGTGACCACCCCAACATGCAAGATATAATACTAAGTATTCTACCCTCTCTTGAACAAGTAAACTCCAAATGCTAAACAATGTAACAATTGTGTGATCAAGATAAAATGCAAATAAGATATGGGTTTAGAAATCTAGGCTAACTCTATCTCTAACTCTACCAATGCAAGAGACTATTGATGATGAGGTGAAACTAAACCAATCCTTGCTTCGCCAACATAAACAATTACGTAAAGGAAGGTGCTATCTTCTAAGGGTGTGTGGATGATTTTCAAATAGCTTATACACATCAAAACCGTAAAGTATGCAAGTCAATGAGCATGAAGCAATTGAAGTTAAGTGCTTTGTAATGAGTTCAACATAACCTTCATTGTTACTTGCAATCAACAAGTAGCAAAAGATATGAATTTAAAGTTTCACCATGAATCAACAATAATATCTTCCATTTAACTACTCTACTCAATCATAAACAAATTCTACTCAACATAACAAATCCTATCTAAGTGAGAAATAGGCAAACATGCGACACTCCAAAATAACACAAGTACTCACCATGAATCAACAATGAATTTGCAATTACTTCGATAGTATCTCAACAACAATTTCACCAAAATCTCCCTCACAAATGAAATGAGCAAGCCTTATATAGAGGCCTCAAGTACAATGGATGGCTCAGATTGATCCCAGATTATTTCAAATAACCCTAAGTAGGGTTCTCCTTAACTACCACCTACTAGCATTAAATGCTGACCAATGAGAAAATTCAATGGGGGAAAATGTTAAATGCACTCCACATGCCACTTGGAATTGCTTGATTGGTGGAGATGAAAAGGTGCCACCTCAGCATGTTTATCTTTGCAATCTTTGTTTTAACTCCACTTCTTCATCCTCATTTTGGAAATCCTCTCATTGAAATGTTCTTGAAATTGTACTTGTCATGGTAGCTGATCTTCGATCCTTCCTAATGACTTGAACTTGTCAATCTTCATCTTCCCTTGTTTGGGCTTGATCATGATGCTGTCACTTGCATTGTTTGTTCACTATCATCTTCCATCTAATCATTTTTGTCTTTGAACCCGATTTGCATCCTAACTTTCTTTATTCCATGAGATGTGTATATTTGCAATTCGATCATCACCCTTGGTTGAGGCTTCCAACAAATTTGGATATACAACATTGATCATCTTATCAATGGTATTTTCTTGAATCATTTCACAAGGCAAAATGTAAGCAAGGCATCTCATAATCCTTTCTTGAAGTTGTGATGTCCTTCCTTCATGTTACTTTTGATGCTGCAATGTTCTCTCCTTGAAGCCTTGCTTGATAAATTACTTGCAACTACCTTGTTGATGCTTCCATGTTCACCTTGATGTTGTAATCATCCTTGTACATGAAATGCTCGTCCTTTGAACACCATCCTTGTATATTAAGAAGCTCACCCCTATATCATCCTCTTGCTTGTCATCTCCATCTTGAAAATCATCTTTCACCTGCACCTTCACTATGTATGAATCCTTGCAAAACGAAGAGGAAAGACTTGTGTTAGAAGTAAAATATTTTGTAAGAAGATAACCATTAACACTTATAATCAGAATTTGTAAGAAAAGACTTGTGAAGATATCTTGCGCATGATTTACAACCTTTCAACCTTAGGCATCTTATGAAATCAATTTCTGATTTTTGATCTAAGTTCTGATTGTTCTGGGTTTTAAACACCTGAATACACCCAGTGAATCACTTGGTTCGTCTTCTACTCTGCTATGCACTTAACTGATTTCGCCTTGCAGGTCTGCTCTGATTTTCTCCTTGACTGCTTGAATTATGTTTTTGAAATGACCTCCCTTAACTTCCTTATATATTTGGCGCCCAACATATCAATTGTAATTGGCCTTGAGGGCCGATCTAGTAGGCATTAGGATTTGTATTCGAAACTTGCCCTTTGTTTTCGAAAAGGGCTGACCCTGTTAGCAATTAAATGTTTACTTGCAACTCCTTCACACTCCCCATAGGCCGATCCTATAACAATTTGAATTTTACTCTTAATTTGGCATTTTTTTGTTGTTAATTGCATTGAAATTAATCCTATGAGAGGTCAGAATTCCTACCCTCATTAGGATTTCATCTTTTATAATGCATGTATTATCCATAATCAAGTCAGAAATAATCCATGGTTGCATAGGAATTTTATCCAAGAAAGGTCGTATTTCTGACTTTCTGTGGGATTTTGGCTTTAGATCAGATAAAAAATTTGCTAAGTTTAAGAATTGATGTTTGGAAATGGGGTCAGACTTTAGGCAAGTGTTTGGAATTTCGCCCAGAATAGATCAGATTTTAAGATTGCCTTAAGATTTTTACCATTTGCAGATCGGAAATCAAGCATGTGTTAGGACAAGTGCATCATCCAGGCTGGAAATATCATCATTGTTAGGACTTTGTCCTGAAGGAGGTCAGATTTCCGCCCTTGGTTAGGAATTTTCATGGGGGATCAGATCAGAAATCAGGCACATGTTAGGACAGGCTTGCTCATCAAGGTTGGAAATTTGAAAGGTGATAGGAATTCTTTGCTCAAATTGGTCGGAAATTAGACAAGTCTCAGGAATTGCTCTTGATGTTGGGCCGATTTCATCATGTGTTTGGGAATTAGTCTCATTGCCGGGTGGATTTCCTCATATGCTTATGATTTTGTCCTAAGGGAGGTCCAATTTCCGACCTCTCTTAGGAATTTTGTTACATTAAGGTCCTCTCAGAAAATTCATTAAGTGTTTGAAAAAAAAAATCTTTCACCTTGTTCTCGGATTTCTACTTCAACAGCAAATCAGATTTCCCATCTTTGTTTGGAATTTGCATAATGCTGTTTGAAAGTTTTGATATTTGTTTGGAAAAATGCATGGCAATCAGGTTGAATTCCTTGATAGATGTTTGGAATTTTCATTGACTACTTCCAGATTTCACCCTTCCCTTAAGCCTTTTCATCACTATGCAAATCAGATTTCCACCATACCTTAGGAATTTTCATTAAACTCAAATTGGAAATCAGGAGCTTGTTTGGACAAGTGCTCATGCTGATCAGAAATCTGTATGTTGTTAGGACAAAGTCTCACAAGCTGGGTGGAATTTTAACAATTGTTTAGATTTTGCATTAGAATGAGGTCGGAAATCAGATCTATGTTAGGACAACTTCCTCAATGCTGAGTGGAAATCTTACCTTTGTTAATTTTTTTTTTATGCAATCAACTCAGAAATTTTGCTGTGTTTGAAACTTCCCATGAGAAGACCAGATTTTCATTTTGCTTTGGATTTTTGTTGACATTCAGATTGGAATTTTATTGTTCATTTGCACAAATTGGCCTAGATCGAATTGGATTTCTCACACTTGTTTTCGCTTTTTTCCTCCAAGTCATATCAGAAATCCCATGTGTATCAGGAACTTGCTCTATATCAAGTCAGAAATTAGATTCTTGTTCGGACAAGTGCTTGATGCTTGTAATTATTACTCCAAAAGCAGATTGGAAATGAGGCATGTGTTAGGATAAATTCCCTTGCGCTGGTCAGAATTTAGAAGCTTGTTAGGAATTTGCCTTTGAAATCAGGTCGGAGATCTTGCATGTGTGAGGACAAACCCCTCAATGTGGTCAGAGATCTAACACTTGTTTGGATTTTGCCTTGCATACCTAGATTGGAAATCTGACCTCCCTTAGGACAAATGCATGGGAATTGGTTGGAAATTAGGCATGTACTAGGAATTTTCTTCAAAAACTGAGTGCATTCACTTGATACTTAAGGAATTTGACAAAAGTGTTAATTGCAAATGAGAATTATCAAAATGTTGATTGCAAGTCAGAAATCTCACAAGGGCAAGTCCCTCGAACGGTTCAAGCATTGCTAGGAATTTTCATTGAGCACTCAATTGAATTACTCAACTTGCCAAGAATTGTAAACCAAGAATTCCTTTGCACTCCTCATTTGCCATTTTCTCAAGTGTTCAACCCTTCACATTCATGCACCTCTAGGTTGCCCAAACCTCATACCTCATCCACCTGAGACTTCAAAATTGTTGCCAAGCTAAGGCTAACCTAAGTAGACCTTTAAACTACAAAGCAAAAGAGGGGGTCCTCATTTGCAATGGGGCGATTGTGTGAAAATGTCACATAAATTGGTATTCTAATTCTTTCAAATTATACCATGCAAGCACATTGACAAACTTTTGGTAATTTGTGGATATCCATTTACTTCCTTTTCTTTGTTCTTTATTGTCTCATTGGTGCATCGTTCACTTCATTCATTTTTTAATGACGGGACCTTAGATCAGTGATACAAATATCCGTCATGATTTGTTGAAGCTTACTTTGCTTTAAAATTTTCCTTGAACCCAATGAGAAGATGTAGTTGGTTGTGGACGATTGAGTATCCACAAATCTTTCCAAATTGGAATTTGTATACCCTATTAAACCAAAATCTTCTTTTGTCTAATAAAATATGCCAAACTCGAGAGTACCTTTGACATATTGCAAAACTTGCTTTGCAACTATCCAATGAGAGAGTTTTGGTTTTGACAAAAAATGAGAGAGATAGCTAATAGCAAAGCAAAGGTCCAGTCTAGTGGTTATAAGATATATCAAGTTGCCCACCAACTGTTTGTAGCATGATTCATTGATCGAGGATGAATCATAGGAGGTTTACAACTTCAAATCAACCTCCATAGGTGTAGAAGATGAGTTACAATCTGCCATCCCAAAATGCTCCACAAGACTTATGACATATTTGATTTGAACCATTAAGATTCTATGATTTGATTCTCAAAATTTAGTATGGATGACTTTCTTACCTCCTATGATCTGCATTTGCTTAAACTCTTCAAATTGTCTGTAATGTCCCCATTCTTGAACCAAACCCACTAAAGCATTACGATATGTTTGTGGACAAAGAGTAGCAGTCCTTGGACATGAATAGTAGATAGGAGTTAGTAGGATTAGTTAGAAATAACTATACTTAGATTTTATTAGGGGAATAAGAGATAAGGAAACCGTGACGTCCTATAAACAAGACGGTTTTAAAGTTATATCAGGAGAAATAAGGGTTTGATTCCAAGTAATGACCATCATCAATAAGCACAGTAGTTTGAAGTGCATCTGCATTGATAAGACAATCAATATTATGAAGATATTCAAGACAATGAGCCTGAAGAGATTATTACCTTTGAGATATCAATATGAATTCTTTAAATCACTATTGCAAAGATCGATCAACATTTGCAGGAAAGCATGAAGACAAGTATAAGCACATCAAAGCATACTTCATACATATTAGTCAACCAAGGCAAGATGACATTTGAGTTTTGATGTAGCATTGATCAGAAGGAAACAATGACAAAGTCGTATCATTGTGAGTAGTCAACATCAAGGTTATCGACTTCAGTCTCTCAATGTTCGAATCAAGCTCATAAGAGTGGATATAGTTTATTAGAAGAGTCGACAACAAATTAATGTAGATGATAATTGATCAGAGTTATTACTATCACAATGACAATGATCATTATCAGTGGCCATAATAGAGTGGTGATCAATATAAGATAATGATTGTGTTTAAGGAGGAAGTCTAAAGTCGATAACAACATTACCATCATCTAATCAACCAAACGAAGAGTATGATCATCATTAGTGACTGTATCTATTATCACTTATCAACATGTAATTAGAATGGAGGAGGTCAATTATGGTATATACGATAAAGAGAAGAAAAGATATCAATGTAATCTAGGAAGCATAGATTAATATGAGCAAAGATAATGATTATGAACAATATTGATGATGGATAGAGGTTCTCCTTATCTGTAATGTCTCTTCTCGCCTAACACGTCAATAAATAATATAAATAATAATGCTAGCCTATTTTATTCCCATAGGCTAAAGCATTGATTTAATAAAAGGGAACAAATTTTCTAAGCCAAGATTCTCATTATAATGGAAGCAAATATGAACACCTAATTGCGACATATTCCAAAATACTATATTTAAATATAGTTTTCTTATTAAAACAAAATTCAAATACATTAATAGTTTGGTGGAATCACATGCTATCAAAAATAGCATCACCGCTCTCTTGAAACTCAAGATCTAGATCATCAGGATTCTCTGAAGAATTAGGATAGTTCGATCGAGTGCGACCACCAACTAGACTCTCAGAATTCTCAACAATGAGATTGAGATGTGTCAATGCATTTATGGATACATCAATGTCACTTATATCCGGTTGTACATCCCAAAGTCTACGAGCTCCTTTTAGGTAGTTTGTGGAGGAATGTGAAAAGAGACGAAGATTGGAATGCACATATACAAGGTCTTCTGCTTTGCTGGCTGCCAACCTATTTCGTTTCACAGAATGGATGAATCCATATGTACTCCAATTCCTCTTAGATGCAGAAGAACTTGAAACCTGTAATAAAAGAGTTTATATTATAAGTTACTGTTGATGTGCGTTTTATGACCCACCAAACAGTAGAACAAAACACCGAGGTATCTTATCCTCTCTTGATCAAAGTTCCGTATATGCTAAGATTGCGAGAAGATCATATAGGTCACTCCAAGGTTCC
>MU223303.1:2492120-2504838 GCA_018584345.1 Thuja plicata | reverse complement strand
ACTAAAATGAAAATATCTCTTACAAAAAGGCAAAAGCCTCACATACGACTGTAGTCACATTCAACCAATAAAATTAGAAATAAATAATTTCTATAAAAATATACAAAAGTCAAAATATATTAAAACTTTATCAATGAAAAAGATATTGAAAAATACAATGTTCTAATTGGGCAATTAATAAAAACAGTAGCATTGCAATGAATGCTATAATATCCTGCCTGTCGGCAGGAACTAATAATTTTAAGGTGTAAATTGTAATATGAACCATATAAAAATAGAATCATATCACTTTTATTTAAAAAACTAAACAAACTATTAAAAGCAGAGAACTGAAGTCTAAAATCAAACCCACTAAATGTTAAAACTATTATACCTGTCCACAGCTAAAGAAAATTTGACAGAAAATGAGAAGGATGGAACTCAGACGGCACCAGAACAATGAACGCAGGAACTCGGACGACACCAGAACAATGAGCGCAGGAACCAGACGTCCTTTGAAGAATGTCCTACGGTGATAAGAAAATCTAAAAGAAACCCTCGCAAATGCAGAAACAGATTGCCAAATTGATGTAGAACATGCCAAAAATGAATCCCAATTGAATGCTGTATTATTAAATCAGTGCGAGGGTTTATTTATTACAAAAATATTTTGAATTTTTACATTAAATGAAAATCTTTAGTTAACTGAAGCTTTTTCCAAATTCGACTGCATTTACTTTTACAAATTGCATTCACCGATTCTATCATGGGTGCAAAACGGCAATCAATCTTTAGTTAACTGAAGATTTTTCTGCAAAAATGACAGTTTGTTTTTGTTTCCTTTTAAATCTATAGTTTACTGACTATATTTTCCAGAATTCGGCTCCATTTTTTTAAGAAGTTGCATTCAACGATTCTGGCATGGGTAAAACAACGACGGGTGCTAAACGACAATCAATCTGTAGTTAAGTGAAGATTTTTCTGCAAAAACGTCAGTTTGTTTTTTATTTCCTTTTAAATCTATAGTTTACTGACGATATTTTCCAGAATTCGGTTCCATTTGTGTAAGAAATTGCATTCAACGATTCTGGCACGGGTAAAAAAAACATCTTTCCGAAAACGGGTGGATACGTTTTTCCTGCGTATTTGTGCCGTACCGTATCCGTATCTGCACCAGATATGACAATACGCGTGTCAAGGGTTGGGGTGGCATTTAATTCTGGTTTTAAGCTATGCAGTAGGGGCTTTCATTTTTAGGGTACTGAATTTCAAAAAATCAGATTGTGAGATGCTAATTTTAGACCTGAACGACTGCAAAGGAATTCATTTTGTATGCCACTCAGGTGTCAGGAAAGGATGACATATACTTCCAGCTATAGAGGGGGGATACTACAACCATGTTAATTCTGATTTGTGTGAGAAATCATTATTGAAACAATGATGGAGAATTTTTTTGCAAACTTTCCACAATTAATCAGAGTGGTGGAACAGAAACATGGTACAGAAAACTATGTGATGAAGAGTTTGCTATTTTCATATAGGGTATTGTTGTACCTATGTCCAGGAGAGATAAGGAGGTGTTAGCTGCAGTTATGTTGCAATATGGAGCTTCAAATAGGAAACCTTAGACACCTCCAAGATTGATTTGGGATCTTGGAGTTAAATGGTTCGGTCCATAGCAGCATTAGTCGTTTGGGGAATAAATTGGCAAATAAGAAGTGTAGGATTTTTTGAAAAAATTGGGAAAAAGTCGGATTTACAAAAAATGTAAATAAATTGAAGAAAAACTGTCAAAAACTATTTTGAGCAAATATCCATATCATATGCCATAGATATATTGAGAGCAAATAAAATATTGAGTTCAACCCATTAATTGTAGAAAATATATTTTCATTGTTTAATAACGTATTGCTGATTACAATTGTCAAAATGTCAATTACAATATTGTTTGTGACTATGTACAAAGTTAACCTATAAACTAAGTACAAAGTTCCAAAAAATGGGCTGTATAGTAATAATGAGCTTACACTAACAAAGAAAATCCAGTTAATAGTAGCATTACACTTAAAATCCATGATCAACACCAAGAAATTACGATCCGCCACATTTTCGCAATCATGACCCACCACATTTTCTGTGTTGTTTGTTAAGTTTTCTAAAAGTGATCTCTCTCTCTCTCTAGAAACATACAAGAAAAAGTCAACCTATAAACTACCTATTATGGATCCAATGCCTAAATTGGACACTGATATTGAGAGGGCTAGAATGGAGAAAGAAATCATAGCTAAAGAGCTTGAGAAAGCAGAATTGGAAGCTGTTGCTTTAGAAATGGAGGAGGTTGATTTTCTCAGGCAGTCTACTAGGCCTTCTCATGCTGGTGCTGAGGTAGCTGCAACATCAAATGCCAAGGCATCTACTTCTCAGACTGATAATCCATTTCAAAGGAGATTGGCCCATGCAGAAAGGTACAAACAATTTTCTTTTCTTGGTATTCCTGGTTATCCTAATGCAGTTCCAAATGAAATTAGAGATAGACTTCCCAAATTTGCTGGAAATAATGTCATTACTTGTGAGGAACATTTAAAGAAGTTTATTGATATGATGGATGACTATGAGATTGTACATGAGGATGTATTGATGAAACTTTTTGTTCAGTCTCTAGTTGAGGATGCTAGGGATTGGTTTAGAGGGTTACCTTATGATTCTGTGGGGTTTATGGATGAACTAAAAGATTGCTTTAAGGAGCAATATGGTGACAAGACAAATGAGGGATTCATGTTGAATGAGTTCAATAATATCAAGAAGAATCCAAATGAGGATGTTGTTGAATTCAATATAAGATTTCGAAGGGCCATGCATAAACTTTTCCAAGTTATGAAGCTTGATGATAAGGTTTATCTTGCTACCTATCTAAATGCTTTTGACTCTAAAATGGGATACCTTCTTAGAGACAAGAATCCTAGAAACATCAGAGAAGCTTATAAGACAACTCTCAACATTGAGACTAATAGAAGAGTATTAGGAAAATTGGGTAGAAGGGAGGAGTGGAAGCCTGCTAGGAAAGAATCAGATAGGCTTTCTAATGTGAAACCTAAAGAGGAGGTTAATATGAAGTAGATTTTAAATGCCATAAAAGATTTGAGCCTGGAGAAGGAATAATAGGGCTCCAAGGAATGATAGGCCATTCACTAGCAATTTTAATCAGCAACCAAGAATGCAAAATTACCCATATACCACCCAGTGGAAGGATGGGAAACCTATTCTCCCACAAAAGAAACACAAGCCTGATGATAAGACTCTTGATCCTCTTCAAAGAAGCTCTGTTAATGTATGTGATGATGTCTCATGGTGTATATCTTGTCAATCCCCACACAATCCTGACTATTGTGATGTTGCCTTGAATATGTCTGCAAATGTAGCACAACAAGAGGGGGAAGAAGAAGATGAATTGTATGATGACAGTGGTTGTGCAATGACCTTTTCACACTTGAGGGGTGAAGAAGAATCTGATGATGAAACTGAAAAGGAAGATCTGGTTCCATCTGATGAAGAAGAAGAAGAGATTGATGACATAAGGTGTAATGTTGCAAGGTGTAAGGAACCCATTATGTTAAGAAGACCTTCAGATGAAGAGATTGCACAAATCACTGCAGACATGGTTACTCAAGCAAGGAGTAATTATAATTTGAGAAATAGGACAGTTGGTAATGCAGATGGAAAACAAACTAGTATTTTTATTAAAGAAACCAAATCAGACAGTGAGCAGACACAAGAAAAGGAAAAACTTGCTAAGGGTGTCAAAAGAATAAAGGTCAGGAAAGAGGATAAATCTAATAGCCCAAATGTTGTCTATAGGGTAAAAACAAAGATGCTAGAGATAAATGTTTCTCCTCTTCAAAAGGATAATAAAAGAATTGAGCCAAGCTTGGCTACTCAAGTTGAAGATGGAAATGTTGTTACTATGAAACAAGACATCTCTGATATAAAATACACCCCTGTTGATATGGGGCAATTGTTATCACATATCGCTGTCAAGGTTCCACTATTGGAAATGATGAGGATTGAGGAACATAAAGAAAAGACTTTGACATAGGTGACTTTGACTTTGAGCAATATTGCTACTATAATCATATTGCTGATTACAGTTGTCAAAATGTCAATTACAATATTGTTTGTGACTATGTACAAAGTTAACCTATAAACTAAGTACAAAGTTCCAAAAAATCGGCTGTATAGTAATAATGAGCTTACACTAAGAAAGAAAATCCAGTTAATAGTAGCATTACACTTGGAAAATCCATGATCAACACCAAGAAATTACGATTTGCCACATTTTCGCAATCATGACCCACCACATTTTTTGTGTTGTTTGTTAAGTTTTCTAAAAGTGATCTCTCTCTCTCTCTCTCTGGAAACATACAGGAAAAAGTCAACCTATAAACTAAGTACAGAGTTCCAAAAAATTGGCTGTATAGTAATAATGAGCTTACACTAAGAAAGAAAATCCAGTTAATAGTAGCATTACACTTGGAAAATCCATGATCAACACTAAGAAATCATGACCTGCTACATTTTCGCAATCATGACCCACCGCATTTCTGTGCTGTTTGTTAAGTATTCTAAAAGTGATCTCTCTCTTTGTTCCTCTCTCCCTCCCCCCTCTCTCCCTATAGAAACATACATGAAAAAGGTTGGGCATTCTTGGTATAGGGATTAGGGATTAGGAAGCTTTAAATTTTACATACAATAGATTTCTTTTAGAAGTTAAATGTTAATAATAAGATTTAGAATAAAAAATAGCTGCCCCTAAAATAGGAAGCAGTGCTTCATGACAAAATGACAAAAAAATTAAGGGTCAACCGTATATGCTTTTTACCTATGTTACCTCGTGTTTCCGGGATGGGGGACGAGGGGATGGGAAAACAGGTTTCCGTGATGGATTTTTTTCTCAAAGCAGGGGACGGAAGGGCACGACAGTGGGGACAACTATATAAAAATAGGGTAAATTTAGAACATATAAAATAAATATTTGTATGAAAACATGGATGAAGCATATGCTTATATACATTATAGAACCTTAACATATAACGTTTGTGTTAAATAATTTAAACTGAGAGTTCACATGAGAGTGGAGTCAAACAACTTAACGAAATTCAAAACATTAATTTTATGGAATTGTTTGGGGACAGGTTTCTGAGTTTCCGGGACGTTCCTGTTTTCGGGACGGTCAAATTATGCCTAAAACTCGTTTGCGGGTAACGTTGCTTTTTACACTCTAAGGCGAAAAGTAAAATGAAGTTTTTCAAAGTCAGAATCTTTTACAATTATCTTTTTTACAATGTAATTTTATCTATGCACACTATATTTGACTTGAAATAACAAAACTAGTTTTTTTCTCTATTCTTATCATTATCACATTTTTATTTCGTTATTGAATTTTTGCCAAATTTTCGCATTTTTAAGCCAGGAATTGAATTCCATTTATATTTTCATGGCACCGTGTAATTGCCATGAAAATGGAATGCTTTTTATCTATCTGAATATGATTCAAAGCCTGAGAATTCTAAATCTGATAATTATGAACCTCAACCAAGCTCATTATTATTGGATCTCAATTCCCTGCTAAACTAAGTACAAAAATATTATGCTTGCACCTTATAATTTAGATGCTTCTTCCTTCCATAGAAAACCCACGTCCACTAATAGAAGTAGCAAACAATAAGTAACACCTTCCCACAAACAACAATAGTTCACAGTCACACACCAAGGAATAGAATATTGCACCATGAAGCACGACTAACAGAAAAGGGAACTGTGTCCGCAACAGAAAAGGGAACTTGCATCCATGAACATAAAGGGAAGCAAAAGACAAATGAAGCGCACACCAAGAGAGGAGTCGCCAAACTTCTTGCAACCTGTTGCCATCGAGAGCCAATATACAGACATTCACAGTCTTTTTTAGGTTTATTTTAGGGTTTTTTTCTTACATTTTTTGGCGATTTTTCTACGATTCAAACACGATTGATCGGACAAAAAATATTTGAAAATCATTGACTAAAAAAATATAATTTTTTGAAAAAATTAGGGAATAAATTGATGATAGGGCCGATTCATGATTAATTGGGTATAATCACGATTTTCATAGACTTATGCTTCTATGGTTTGGTCAGAGTTGAGCTATTGGTTGAGTTGGCAATTGCTTGAGGTCGAGAAATATCGGGAGCTCCAAGGTTCTTGGGGCATGCTGGTTTATGTTTTGTAGGATGTTTGTTATTGGCAGTGAGCTCAGTTGGTCTTGAGGACTCCTCTGACACCTTTCAAAGTGAATTTCAACTTTTGGTTTGTTCTCCAATGTTCTTGGAGAGAGTGTCTATTTATAGAAACTCACTAGGTTGACCTCGATTGTCATTATTCATCATCGATATTATTCTACTATTTTCACATTTTGATTTTGATGTTGTTTGGCAATTTTCGCAACTCGGGTGAATTATTGGGCTTCAATTTAGTTATTTCACCGAGGTTGCTTAATTTTAAAAAATAATTTAAAAACAACTTAGTGTAATAGCTCATTGGAAGGGGAAATAAAAGTTTTGGATCAAATATAATTATTATTTCATGAAAAGGGCTGTTTTATTCAAAAGTGAATTTAAAAATGTATGTTTTGGGTAGAGAAAGTATAACAGAAGATTTAACAAGCACATTTGGGGATGCAAATTATTTTATTTCTTCTTGTGAAATGTTTGTGGTTATGTGGGATTGAACTTGGTTCATCTCAGCCTTTGAGAACAAAAACCCTCTTGGAGAAAATTAGTCACGGTGGTGAAAGATCCTCCTTGGTCAATACTGTGTGATTCATTTGAAGTCACAGTTTGTGCAGGAAAGGTTTGCAGGCATATTTTAAGAATCTATGCTTGTCCGGAATGCTTGTGTTTTCAGTTTCTTTGTCAAATGTTGTTGGATGATGGATTGCTATAGCTGAAAGCATATATAAAAAGAGCCATGTTTGAAACATATGGAATGGCCGCTGGTTATGGAGGTTATTTTGGGGGCAATTGTGTTGGTAAATCCATGAGCTTGGCTGTTGCTGTTCTAGCATGTTTAGTGCCTTTGAGAGTACGTTGGAGGTGGAGATGCAGCTGATAGGGCTGATTTTTGCACATGGGAGGTCACAGGAGTCATTAAGGATGGTATGTGACATTTAGGGGTCGAACTTCTCCATTTTTTGAAGACTTCAGTGAAAGGTGAGATTTTGATATCATCGTTGGTGGAGTCTACATACAGATTTCTAAATTTTCCAGCTACAGAGTTCATTTGTGAAGCTACAGCATTTAAACATTGCCATTTGGAGAGCACTGAAGCTGTGTACAGGTAGGTCTATCATAGTCTCATCTACAAAACTCTTATTTCTAGCTACAACAGCATATATTTTTGTGACAGCGGTATAATATCACTGTGGGTTATTTTCTTTGGCATTGTAACACAGCTGTTGTAATTAGAACTTTGCAACAGCAGGCATGTCAGTTGTTTATTAATGTAATGCTGGAGATTAAGGTTAGATTATCATTATCTATTAAATTCCTTTGTGCATGTATATTTTTGACAAAATGCTAATTTATTTCCTTTGATAATATTATGCACCTGTTTGGAATACATTTCTGTTTGCATGCTTGACTTTATGAAAACAAAACACATTGAAACACGTTGAAACCAACAAAATGCTTACATGATAGAAGATAGGAAACTTGTGGGTGTTGGGGATAAAATTGGCTTCAATTTAGGGGTGGTCATTATAGATGGTGAAACTTGGATCAAAAAGGATTGAGCACCTAAATTCAAAGAAGGTTCATCAGATCTTTGAAAATGTGAGTAATGTTTCAAAATGATAAATTTAGTATTCCACTTGGAATCCCAATGACAGCGATTAATGGAGGAATTAGAAAGAGTTTACCTGTAGAAATGAATAAACTGAAGTATTAAATGCAACATAACACAAGAACATGTGTTAGGAAAACCCTTGAGGGATGAAAAACGTGGTTGCTATGAGCAGTTGCTCTCTAACAGAGTGAATTTCTCAAAATAGATGCACAAAGAACTTACAATACCCTATTAAGCTATGACTATCTGTAATGTCCCCGTTATTAAATTAAAAAAAAAAAACTTGTATTTGGGTTCCGGTCGATTTTGCTTATCCCGGACCCATCTTTTATTTTAGCGTAGGTGTTAGTGTGCCGTGTCGGCTTTATTTGTACACCTCGGGAGTTTGTCCGACGGGTATTTATGACCGGCGTGTAGGATGTATTTCTCATGTTGAATTTTTTTTTTTTTTTTTGTTGTTTTTTGATCGGTAAAAGGCCGAAGCCCTAGAATATTTTATTATTATTAAAAATAAAGATACAAAAAACCCCGCTCAGTGCAGGCGCTGGTAGGAAAGAGCGGGGTAGAGAAAACCTCCAGCCTTGCCCGGGACTATAAGTCCTGATACTAATGCATAGATTCTGTGGGCATAGTTTTGATATTTGCTTGTAATTGCGAATTCCTGCTGGAATTCTATTGTCTACTATTTCGGAGGTGAAAGATCCTCCCTAGTTGGTATTTGCAGTTTCGGTGGGATTCAACCCTCACCCTACTCTGGCTGTTCTTTGTTCGGATCTGGCAAATCTGAAGCACTATCAATTGGTTATTGTTATCTCTTCTTGCAAGTATCGATTTCATCTTCATTGTGGATTGTATTAGTTCTTTATTTCATTCTGGTCCGAAGACACATTTCAATCTCCGCAGGCATCTCCCTCTAGACATCCTTGAACACCTTCCAGCAGCTACCGTACGGCCTTCCTGTTGCCACCGTACGACCTTTCTATCGCCACCGTATGGCCTCCATGTCGCCACTGTATGGCCTCCCTGCCAACACCGTACGATCTTTTTGTCGCCACTGTATGACCTTGTCACCGCCTTACGACCTCCCTGCCAACAACGTACGACCTCTCAGCAACACCGTACAACCACCCAGCTCCTACCGTATGATCATACCCAGCCACCGTATGACCACACCTCTTTCCTTTGTACGGACCTTCTGTCCACCGTATGACTTACAGTTTCAGACTCCAGGAGTTAGGGACTTCATCACCAACGTGCCAGGGGTTCGAGAACATTACAGTGGTATTAGAGCTGGTGATTCTGCCAGCTTGTGGGTTTGAATGCAAGTATATACCAGGAGAAGGAACATATATCATTCAGTTGATAGAATGGTAGAACAACAGGATCCTGCTGCTCAAGTCATGGCATTGCTAAGAGAGATCTCCAGAAACCAAATGTAGATCAATGACACCCAGCGACTCATGGAGGAGACATTACGAAAATTGGCTGAAGGCAAAGCATCCATATAGAAAAATGGGCAAAGTGACAATTCTGTTGCAAGTAGGGCAAACCCCGAACCAACATGCTCTTGACCGTCGATGCCCACCTTCCCCCCTCGAACGAAAGCACAACACATAGAACCACCTACATTCCAAGATATGCAAGATCAACTTTGGGAGGACTAGACGAATGCAAATCTGGAAGGGGATATAACCTACAAGGATTATGTAGATCTGAGAATGAGATATTCAGGCTACAACAATCGGGGTGGCTACTATAATGAAAACCTTAGGAGAAAGATCGGTAAAGTTAATTTATCAACTTTTGATGGTTCTGGTTCTGGTTCCACCACAGGTAGGGCCTAGGTGCAGAAGGCTGACACCTATTTCCAGCTCAACCCTATGCCGGAGGACGAAGCCATAAAATTTGCGGCCCTACATCTGGAAGGGTTAGCTCACGAACGGTGGCATCATGGCATGGTCACTCCGGGCCAAAATCAGATAACCTCCTATGCTAATTTCATTGAGAGATTAATGGATCGTTTTGGTGGAAGAGATCCGGAGCTTAATTCCAAAAATTTGGCTCAGTTGAAACAAACGGGTACGGTGGACAGTTTCATTACAGAATTTCAAAGATTATCAGTCCTAGTAACTGATATTTCGAAGAGACGATTGGTCCTATTCATGGATGCGTTGGCTGAACCTTTGAGAGGATGGGTGAAGGGGTTCAATCCCATCACACTCACAGAGGCAATCAAGAAGGTACACGACATGTCAATATCTTCCTCCTCCAGGAATTATGCACAGTCCAAACCACCCCTTATTCCCAAAGAAAAAGACAACAGACCTCCGCCAAAGCAACCTCTACTGGATGAGGCTACTCGACGGGAGCTCATAAGGAGGAAGCTATGCTTCAATTGTAGGGAACCATGGGAACCTGGACATCATTGCTTAGGCAAGGGAAAAATCCACTATATTGAAGTAATGTTAGATGATGAAGAGGAAGAATATGCACCAGAAGTTGAGGAAGACGAACAGCTAGCCGCTCGAGAAGCTAACCTAAACAGTGCAGAAAGAATTGCCACATTGTTGAAAAGAGGCGGGTCCATTGTTGCTTTAGCTAGAACCCCAAGATGCACTATTTTTCAGGTACGGGGTACTCTCCAGGGACAGAGGGTTGTCATGCTAGACAGCGGGGCTACTCTCCACTTCATCAACTCCTCACTAGTCAAACGAAGGAGTTTACAAGCAGAGGCACACCAAGGATTCGGCGTCAAGGTGGCAGGAGGAAGCATTTTGTCTTGCACCCATTTGGTCCCACAGCTGAGCATTTCTATGGGTAACCACACAATGATAGATGACTTCTTCGTAGTTGATTTGGACGACATGGAAGTCATCCTCGACATCCAATGGATGGAAACATTGGATGAATACACATATTTTCAAACGGATGGAATTTTCATTCGAGGTGGATGGCAAGAAAGTAGTTCTGAGGGGAATGTCGAATGGAGGACCAAGGGAAATTTCTGCCAGATGGATGGAGGCCATCCTCAGGCACGACGATATGGTCTGGGCCGCACACTGTTTTATCTCATCAGAACCAGTACATGGACAACCTACCTTCTATCAGGATGAGGAACTTCAGAATGTGTTGGAGAAGCATCAACTAGTTTTTGCTGACATACCACTAGGCATACCACCGCACCGTGGGTTTGAACACACTATTGAGATGGAGGCTGGCGCCCAACCTGTCATCACCACACCGTACTACCATCCTAAAAGGTTTAAGGATGAAATTGAAACAACAATACAAGAGCTTCTAGACAAGGGATGGATCAGGCCCAGCTCCAACGCTTTTGCATCATCCGTCGTACTGGTCAAGAAGAAGGATGAAACTCTGAGGATGTGTGTGGACTACCGTGCATTAAATAAGAAAACCATCAAGAACAGGTACCCTATTCCTAGGATCGACGAGCTGTTGGATGAATTGCATGATGCAGTCTATTTTTTGAAAATAGATCTCCGATCTGGGTATCATTAGATCTGTATGAGAGGTAAAGCTGTGGAGAAAACAGCCTTCCGTTGCCACTATGGGCATTACGAGTTCCTGGTCATGCCATTTGGATTGACCAATGCTCCCGCCACATTCTAGTCCTGTATGAATCACATCTTCAGCACGCAACTGCGTAAGTTTCTATTGGTATTTTTTGATGACATACTCATATACAGTAAGACATGGGAGGAACATTTGAAGCATTTGGATGAAATACTGGAGATTATGGAATCGCAGTCCTTGTTTGCCAAAAGGTCAAAATGTGAGTTTGGGATGACGGAGATATTGTACCTTGGGCACATTGTCAGTGGGCGAGGGGTTCAAGTGCATTAGGAAAAGATTCAAGCCATTCTGGATTGGCCGCCACCAAAGACTCTCTCAGACCTGCGTGGATTCTTCGGGTTGTCATTTATTATAGGCGGTTGTGAAGGGATTCTCACAACTCAGTGCACCATTGACGAACCTAATAAAGAAAGGATCATTCCAATGGAGCGAACAGGCACAACAAACTTTTGAAATGCTCAAAGAAGTCATGAGCTCTTGCCTGGTGCTGGCACTTCCAGATTTCACCCGACCCTTCATTTTGGAGTGTGATGCCTCCGGAGAGGGTATTGGGGCCGTGCTGATGCAGGACCGTCACTCGATTGCATTTGAGAGCCGGAAGCTTTCGGGAGCCTAGAAATTGTATTCCATCTACGACAAGGAGATGCTCACCATCATGCACGCCTTGACAAAATTTCGACAGTACCTCGTCGGAGCCGAGTTCACCGTGCGTACAAATCATAACAACCTTAAGCACTTCCTGGAACAACGGGAACTCAATGAACGACAACAGAAGTGGGTAAGTAAAGTATAGGCTTTTGATTTTGACATTGAATATATAAAGGGAAAAAATAATGTGGTGGCTAACGCCTTGTCGAGACGGCCAACGATATTCTCTTTATCTCAAATCTCAACCAATTGGAGAGCACACTGCTGGTTGAGTATTCCAAGAATACTTTTGCATGTCAGTTGTTGGATGGCGAAGGACAAGATGACAGATACAAGGTGGTTGATGATATTATATGCTACAAAGGAAAAATATACTTGGTACTGTTGTGAGTTTTCACACCATCGCCCCATTGTAAATGGGGACCCCCTCTTTTGCAAGTAGTAGGAGTAGTGGTCTTAGGTAGTCCTTGTTGGCAACAGTTTTCGAGCCCCTTGGTCTAGCGAGTGAAGTTTGAGAGTTGGTTTTGGGCAATTTTGGCCTGCTGGGAAGTCAAGTCTGTCTGGAACATGGGCAAGAGTTGTGCTAAATCTTTCAGGAATATGGGATAAAACCAAAGGATTC
>MU223303.1:2473751-2487169 GCA_018584345.1 Thuja plicata | reverse complement strand
AAACGGGTGGGTGAGGTTGCCTATGAACTGGATCTACCCGAGGGAAGCAGGATTCACAATGTATTTCATGTATCTTGCCTGAAGAAGGCGGTGGGGCAACATGTCACTGTGTTTGAAGATTTACCACTGCTCAACGGTGAAGGGAAGTTAGTTCCGGAGCTGGTTGAAGTCATTACCACTCGAGAGAAAAAGTTGAGGACTCGCACGGTGAAACAATTTCTGGTGCATTGGAAGAACCTTCCGTTGGAAGATGCTACTTGGGAGGGCGAGCAAATTTTGAATCATCCAAATCTACGATTGCTTGAGGACAAGCAATCTTTGGGACGAGAGGACTGTAATGTCCTCGTTATTAAATAAATAAAATAAACTTGTATTTGGGTTCCGGTCGATTTAGCTTATCCCAGACCCATCTTTTATTTTAGCCTAGGTGTTAGTGTGTCGTGTTGGCTTTATTTGTACACCTTGGGAGTTTGTCCGACAGGTATTTATGACCGGCGTGTAGGATGTATTTCTCATGTTGAGTTTTGATATTTGCTTGTAATTGCGAATTCCTGCGGGAATTCTATTGTCTGCCATTTTGGAGGTGAAAGATCCTCCCTAGTTGGTATTTGCAGTTTCGGTGGGATTTAACCTCACCCTACTTTGCTTGTTCTTTGTTCGGATCTGGCGAATCTGAAGTACTATCAATTGGTTATTGTTATCTCTTCTTGCAAGTATTGATTTGATCTTCATTGTGGATTGTATTAGTTCTTTATTTCATTCTGGTCTAAAGACACATTTCATTCCCTGCAGGCATCTCCCTCCAGACATCCTTGAACACCTTCCAGCAGTTACCGTACGACCTCCTTGTCGCCACCGTATGACCTTCCTGTCGCCACCGTACGGCCTCTCTATCGCCACCGTACGACCTCCATGTCGCCACCGTACAACCTCCCTGCCAACACCATACGGCCTTCCTGTCGCCACCGTACATCCTCCCTGCCAACATCGTACGGCCTCTCAGTAGCACTGTACGACCACCCAACTCCTATCGTACGACCATACCCAACCACCGTACGACCACACCTCTTTCCTCCGTACGAACCTTCTATCCACCGTACGGCTTACAGTTTCAGGCGCTAGGAGTTAGGAACTTCATCACCAACGCGCCAAGGGCTCGGGAACATTGCACTATCTCAACTTCTCTTATGAGTAGTTGCTCTCTAGCATAGTGTATTTCTCAAAAAAGAAGCACAAAGAATTTACAATACCCTATTAATCTATGACTATTTCAACTTATCTTTTTGGGAGATGCAACCTCCAATTTCCCTTCTTCCCTTTTTATTTGAATTCCCAAAGGGTTCTTATAGAATGCTTGATGACTCTCCTGACATGCACGGCGCCTTCTTGTTAGGAACTGAAGAGATAGGAATGATGATTCATTTCAAATTCCATTTATTTTCCTGTTCTAGATATTATAAGCTGCTTTGATAAGAGGTGATTGCGCTATCATCCATTGATTTTGCAACTGCGAGTGTCAATTCTTAAACTTTCACTATCGTATTTTTAACCTTGCTTCTTCTAGAGGCCACAACTTTTGCATATTAACTTGAAACAAGTTGCCTCTATATTTTAGATTGTATAGAATTGTGAGAGGAATGTGGAAATGTACTTATCCATGTAATTATATTCACCTTTTGGTGCCAGATGAAAATAGTTTGTCTGTATAACATGCGGAATCATCTTTCTCCTTAAGGAGGAGCTTTACTTCTTGATACAATATGGATCATTTGCTTTTGCCTACACATCCTTATGGACGCTTACAATTAAAAGAACTTTTTTTAGTAAAATTATAAATCAATGTTGTTATCTATCGACCCTTTGATTGCATTTAAGTCGCAGAAATCTGAAATATAGACAGGTATAACTGAAAATGGAGGAAAGTTTTGTTGAATAGATTTTAGAGTAGGTGTAAACAGGCTTGCTGCAAATTATTGTTTAGTTAGTCGAGCCTTAAACTTATCCTGCCTAGTAACATTTCTCCTTACAAGGACTATTTTAATAAAGCTTTAATTAATATGCTCTGATGGGAACTTTTTGGGTATCTGCACTTTATGCTTAGTGTTCTCTATGCTGATGAGAAGTGTAAATTATCTTTCCAAGCTTTATCATCTCTTAAATTAAGACGTTGTGGGTCTTGATGCCTGCCAAAGCCCTTAATAAGATCTTTCTGAGTGCTATGATCTAAGATGTGCATTGTTGTTACTTCCATTTATTTCTTCTGTATTGTTGTTTTATATATCCCGAGAATTTATGATCATTTCCATAGCAAAGGGAAGCATTTAGGATATTCTTTTGGCAAACAGTGGCTTGTTTTGATATTTTGTATAAGAAGGAATTTTGGTCTCTTTAAGTAATTAGTTGCAGGTGTTTGCAGGATTTGATTGATAAAACACAAACTATGCTAGTTGGGAATAGAGCTTTGATACAACGTTTACAAGTGCGCACAAATATACCAGTCATTAGTGATTCTGATGACCTGGTGTATACTTCTTTGGGAAAGGTCAGTTATGTATAGAAGCAGGTGTTTGTAGCTTAGGACGCCTGTGTTATATCACTGTTTATTGGAAATAAAAAGAAATGTTAACATCCAGAAGGCTGATTTGACATATATTTTTCTTCTTATTTTTGCCTTACTGAGGTAAAGGTAAGGTAGTTACATTTATGGTATTATTTTCAAGGAATCAGTCAGTCAGCTTTTATAGACTTTTTTTTCCACATTGACATTACTTGCAAGAGCTTTATGTAATGTCCTAAACAGTAATATTTGATTATCTTGACCAAACCCAGTTTTCATGCACTAACACTTTCTGATCACTGAGTTCCTAGAATGGGTAGGGTGAGAGCATATGGTGACTAGAATGCAAATTGGAATTTAAAATGCATGCAAATTGGAATTTGAAATGTGAGGGTCTTGGCAGCTTAAGCTTTGTAGACTCCATTATAGAAACTTGTAGTTTAGTATAGAATTTGATGGAGAACCACAAAGAGTTCTTCAATCAACAATATCTGGTGAAAACCTGCTCAGATTAATAATCATCGAATTTGAGAAGTGCAGTAAAACTTCAATACAAACGGAAAAGTCATTGAAATCTCCTATATGATCAGAAAAAGAGGAATATAATTCTGCAAGTATAATCAAATGGCACCACTGACAGAAATCTCACAACTTGCGGCTACAGCAGTATTGAAATCCCAAACTCATCAATGAAGTATGCAGTTGACCCTTACTGAGGAACAACAAATTAATTGTAACTGCAACAGCTAAACATAAATATAACGGTAATATTACTTCTGAAACATACTCACAGAGAATATTGTGAATTATATAATCCTGCAATTATCCCTTCTTGAACTGGACAGTATTGATACTGCATCATTTAACATGCTGTGATGGGCATTTGAGAATGTACAAGCCTTCTATGTATTTGTGATTCCTTGAAGGAGTGTCTGGCACATTAAAGAAATGCTTGCAGTCCAGATATGATATGGCACCTAGAAATTAGGTTGGTAGGTGACACTAGGGAATATTTTGCTTGGGACAGTAGAGTTGACAAGTGACACCAACAACGGTACGTCTGGGCACGGATCCATACAGATGTAGGAAATGCAAAACAAACTTTTGATGCCCTTAAAACAAAAATTTCCAATTTCAATGATTTACCAGGGAATCTTAGGGTTTTTGGACCTTTTGAATGCAATGTAAAAGTCTTTTTTGGCCCAAAGTGCTTCAAGAATTCAGCTACCTCTTGGGTCTAGCAACCTTCACTCAATTTGAAAGATCATAGTCATCAGGAGATGGGGGTACTTTGAGATGTCCAAGACTGGTACCAGTACCGGTACTGGTACCGGAACAACTAATTTTCAAAAATAGGAGACAAGAGTACTTGGGGACTCCATTTTTAATATAATTTAATAATTTCCACAAAATATCATGATGTAGAACTTTGAAAACAAGAAAAGTACATCAGTCATACAAGAATAGTAAAAAGTAGAGGTGATTTCTCTTTAAACCATTACAATGAGGGGAAATCAACCATTCAACTGTTTATGCCCCTCTCAAAATGTCTACAATGTCAATAGATCTGATCACTATAACTTTGCATGGATTTTTGTATCATCCAAAATATCAGCATGAAACATTATGCAGGCTTATTTTATTTATTTGCCTTCCTTTTTTGCATATTAACGTGTGTTGCTTAGTTTTCTGGTAGAGACATCAATTTCTGGTTGGGAAACTTTGGAGACGGTAGCCAAAAGAAACTTGTGCGTCAAGAAGTTTCTGAAGACATCTCCGACACTGTAGATGTGTCTCTGTCTCTGAGACGCGTCTCATGGGACAGGAGAAGGTCTCCGGGTTACCATATGTTGGAGCTTCATCTGAAATTCTATTCAATCTCCAGTCCCGCTGACAAAAATCTGTGACAAAATCTGTTGGAAGCAATGACTAAACGCAACATTGTGAAAATGACTGCACAAAAGTGAAGCTTCACCTAAAAAATTATTGTATTCAATCTCTAATCCTGCAATTGCTTCTTACTCAAATTGTCAATAAGAAAAAGGGAGTCTCCTTTCATTTTCAAACATTTGAAACGATACAAGATTGCTATTTTAATCCATTTTAGACCTACCAAAGATTCTACTTCATTGTTTGGTTTGGTACATAAATAGAAAGAGGCCCCTTTAACAAATTCGCTAGTAGGAGATTGAAATAACATACCTGCATGAAACATTCCTTCCCAAGCCGACCTGATTTCTTCTGATTTTTAATGGACACAAATCAAGGTTTTTGTGTGGGTTTGCAATTATTTTCATTTGTTTTCTCAATTCCAATGATAATTGAATGTGTAAGCATGATGCATATGCAATGAAACAAGTCTTGAAACCCAAAGTAACATAAATATGCAGGTGTGATTTAAATTTATGAATCTGATTAATTAAGAACAACAACTACAAAACCAAATCAAATATTGGAAACACCCATAAACAAGAATCTCATACCCAGAATTCCAGCGCTAATCCAAGAGATGATTTCATTAGAGAATTCAAGTCTTATTACAAGGAGAAAGTAATGCCAGATCTGCACAACATTTATGAATGATGAAATTACCCACAAACCCTAGCTTCTAGGCTGCGATCTGCACTTCCAGCTGGGACGATTTTCCTGTAGATAAATCTGAAAATTATTTAATCATCAAATCCTTCAAATCTGAATCTGCAATTTGTATTTTTAATCCAATTTTAGCTCCTAGTCGATATCTCCTCAATTCTAATAAAAACTTCTAGGCGTTAGCTGCAATTTCACCAATTTTATTGTTGACGCTGTTATTGGCAACTGAACACTAAACTACTCCAAGGTCGATTCCATCAGTCTTGCCTGTATTATTCAAATTGAATCTGCATACCAATGATTTATTGGAACCATATAAATGATCCACTGAAGTGCAAATAGAAACCCCTTATGGATTCCCCTCAATAGTGAACTGGGTTTTCGTCCAATTCACAATTCTCCAGGAAGTTTTCGTTCCCAGAATTCTGATCTGCTGTTGAAAGTCTTCTGCAGAGTTCAATTCCAAATTGCTGCTGTGAAAATGAATGCTTGAATGATAGAATGTCTCCAAATGTTTCTTTATCAACCTCCAAACCCTAATCGTCCCTTTTAGGGTTTTCCCTTTTATTTTAATAAGTTTATTTAAATTTATTTCGCTCCTAACGAGGTTCAAACCTCTTCAAGGGTCTAATTCTTCATTAATCAAATGACCACCTTTTAAAACAACATTAAGCGTCCTAGGGATGTGTGCCATGGGGCCACTTATTAATATTTATTATTTTATAAAGTCATCCCTTTTAATTTATTCAAAATAAATATTAAAGTAATAACTTTAATATTTCAAATTTATTATTGGATCCATCATCTGAACTCCAAACTGAAAATTGAGCGCTGCCACCAGTCCAAGGGTGATATCTAATTATAGTAGGGCTGTTTCTAGTCTTCTGCTAAACAATAGGACACCCTCCTAAAATTTAGGAAATTGTGTCAAATCATCTGAAATGACTTAGAATGATTCCCAGACCATCTCCCAGTCTCCTAAAAAATAGGGATTCCTCCCAAAAAATAGGAGATTGCTTCAAACTGTCTAGAATGGTTCGTAAAGCTCTTTGCTAAGCTCCACAACTCTTGGTTGGATCCCCTAACCACTCTATTGACCTATGGGAACCCCTGATTATAGGCCAACCTTGGCTGTAGTGTGAACTGCCTAAGGAAGGGACATTACAGTCCTCCCTTTGTGGGATTGCTTGCCCAAAAGCAACTGCAAAGTTTAATGCTGAAGTATCATCTCTCCTTCTTACGTGCTATCCTCCAAAGGCAAGTCTTTCCATCGTACCAAATACTCTTTGATCACTTTGGTCCTCAACCTGCTCTACCTCATGTCCAAAATCTTTGTCGGAGTCAAAATCAATCGGCTCGCCTCCAATAGAGGCAAATCAGGTGAAGAAACAACATGTTGTCCCAAAGCCTTTTGCAAGCAAGACACATGAAAGACACTATGTATCGTACTCTCAGAAGGTAAGTCAAGGTCATACACTACCTCTCCAATCCTCCTTAATACTTTGTAAGGACCATAATACTGAGGTTTGAGTTTCTCTGCCCCACTCTTTGAGTGTACTTTGTCTGTAAGGCTGTAGGCGCAAGAAAACCATGTCTCCAACCTCAAATGTGCTCTCAACCTGGTGTCGATTAGCATACATCTTTTGTTGAGTATACGCATGTTGAATATTATCCGTAAGTGCCTTAAGGATATCTTGACTATCTTGTAACCAATCTCGAGATCTTGGCGCTCTACTATCAACCAACGCCAAGTCCACAAATGATAAGGCATCGTAACCATACAATGCTTGGAAGGGAGTCATACCAATAGACATGTGGTACATAGTATTATAACAATACTCGCCCAACTTCAACCATTGCACCCATGCCTTTTGCTGACCTGGAACATAGTTACGCAGATAACCCTCAACCCATTTATTACTTATCTCTGTTTGTCCATCTCTCTGAGGGTGGTAACTGGTTCTAGGGGTCAACTTTGTACCTGCTAATCATAATAACTCTTGCTAAAAGATGCTCATAAACTTGCTATCCCAATCATTGACAATGGTCCTAGGGAGTCCATGGAGTCTAAACACCTCACGAAAGAATACCTTTGCCACCTGAGATGTTGTAAAGTCAGCTGCAATAGAGAAGAAGTTTGCAAACTTTGTCCATCTATCCACAACCACATAGATGCAATCCTTCCCCTAAATTTTCAAAAGACTAATGATGAAATCCATCGATATACTCTCCCACTTCTGCTCTGGAATAAGCAATGGCTTTAGAAGACCTGTTGGAAAAGTATGCTTTGTTTGACTTGATCTGCTAACAAGTCACACACTCATGTACATGGTGCAAAACATCATCCTTGAGATCCTTCCACGAGAATCTCTCTCTAACTTGCCTGTATGTCTTGAAATGCCCCGAATGTCCTACAAGTGGTGTGTCATGGATGGTGCGCAAGAGCTTCTCCTTTAGTTTTAATCCAAGTACCAAATAAAACGTTTTCTTATAGTATATAACATCATCAAGCACCGTGTATCTATCATCTTGAATCTGACCATCCATAATCTCCTATGCAAATTGATTCTTGGAATACTCAACTAAATGCTGAGACTTCCAATTTGCTGACATTGCACTCATAGAGAAAACTGTAGCAATTGTAGGCCTCCTAGAAAGTGGATCAACAACAACATTCTTTTTCCCCTTGACATACTCAATGTCAAAATCATATGTTTGTATCTTGCTTACCCATTTCTGTTGGAACTCATTAAGCTCTTTATGCTCTGAAACATATTACAAGTTGTTGTGGTCGGTTCTCACCACAAAGTTCCCACCTACCAAGTGCTGACGAAACTTTTCCAGAGCATGCATAATGGCAAGCATCTCCTTGTTATAGGTGGAATACAATCTTTCATCATCCCTCAACTTCCTACTCTTGTAGGCAATGGGATGACGATTCTGCATAAGGACCGCACCAATAACTTCTCTGGATGCATCACACTCTAATACAAAGGGCAGAGAGAAATTTGGAAGAACCAAAATTGGACAAGTGCTCATGACCTGCTTGAGCCTATCAAATACAATGTGTACCTCATCTATCCATTTGAAAGCGCCCTTCTGTGTGAGATATGTCGAAGGAGTTGCAAGTTGTGAATACCCCTTCATGAAACTCTTGTAGTATCCACATAGACCTAGGAAACTCCGTAAGTTTGAAATGTTCTTAGGTGGTGGCCAATCAAGTATAGACTGAATCTTCTCTTGATGTACCTTGAATGCATCAATACCAATCACATGCTCAAAACTAAAGTTTGGAGGTTCCCCAGGAGGATATCACTAAATACAAAACTGTGCTTGTCCAACAATGTCTGACATCTATATGAAATGACCGCTCGTCCTGTGAAGAAGGTGACTGGGACAAAATGAAGCACTCTGCCGCCCAAGCCACATCTCCATGTTTGAATGTGGACTCCATCCTATGTGTTGAAACCACAATAGGCCCACCATCAGAAAAAGCCTTCAACACAACCTTCTTACCATCCGCCATGAATTCTAACTCCATCCTCCTGAAATCTTGTATGTACTTGGCAAGTGACATTAAACACTGGATGCCAACCACTGTATCAATCTCACCAAGACCTACAACCCAGGAATCTTCAGTCAAGGTGTAGTCACCCATGTGTATGCTAAGTTGTGGAACTCTCCTGGTGCACTGCATAGTGAAACCTTCTGCAAGTGTCACATTGAAACCAAAGACGTTATCTGCTGTTAACCCATACCTAGCAACTAATGCCTCATTTATGAAATTGTGCGTAGCACCATTGTCCACAATGGAAGTCACCCGCTGTCCCTTAATCACTCCTTTCAGCCGAAAGGGATGATATCGAGGAACTCCCGAAAGGGTGGCTATAATACCATTGGACGTATCCAATGCATCACCATCTTCAAGCTCTACTTGTGAAGTCTCTTGCTTACCCTCAACATTGCTTCCCTTTGAACATGTATCCTGTATTTGCTCATCATCCACATCAAAAACAACCTCTATGAGATGCATCTTGTGTTTCCCAAGGCATCGATGTCGAGGCTCCCAAGGCTCCTTACACGAGAATCAAATCTTCTTCCTCATCAATCCTGGGGGGAGAAGACCTCTGAAATGGCTTGGAGTTCCTAGAAAACTTCTTATCCTGCTGATAAGAAGTAGGTAGTAGTGAGGTATCAATGTCTAAGGTAGTTTGAATAGCATCTTGCAAAGTCCTAGGCTTAAGAGCTCTGACCAAACCTTGTAACCTGTCATGCAAACCCTCAATGAACAACATCACCACATCTATCAGGCATCTTTGGAACCATAACAACAATGCATTGAAACTCATTAAAAAAAGTTTCAACTTGTCCAATCTATTGCAACAGTCCTAAATCCAGTAGTACAACTCAACATCCTTACGGTCAAATCTGATAATCAATTGCTCAGTGAATTCCCTATAAGAATGAATGAGTATGGTTTTGTGTAACCAAACCTTGATGCCACCAATCATAAGCCACACCATCTAAATGTAATACTGCAAATTGAATAGCCTTGTCCTCAGGCATCGACTTAAGTTAAAGGTAGATGTCAAGCTTGTGCATCGAGGTTCGTGGATTGAACTTTCCACTACCATCAAAGGAAGATAAAGTGAGCTTGCTAGTAACTCACTTGAGGTCACCATTATGTTGCTGTCTAGGCCGCCTATCACCACGGTTCTTCGTACTGTCTCTACGTTGTGCACAATACTGATATAGAGGAAAAGCATCTCTAACATGCTCTGGAAGGCATGCCCACTCAACACTAGCTGCCATAACAACATCCTGAAACTCCACGTCCTCAAGTGGGTCAACTGGTGGTGGCTCCTCTCTAGGCGGAAAATGGGGCTGCATAGGTTTGTCAATTGTTCGTGTACATGTCCTACCACGCAGAGGAGAGTCAAATGTACAACGAAGATGGATCTCTACTACTCCCACGACTCCTTGCAATTGATATTGACCTGTCCTGCTTGTCACGCCTATCACTAGGAAGACCTAGGGCAATCCAAATCCAATGTGTCAAGGGTTCCACTTATCCGCTTTAAGACTTGCACAATCAGTTGTGTATTAACGAGAGTTCTAAATAACTCATGATCCAGATCTTTCTGTTGATTCTGTCTATCTCGCAGGCGGGGACTCTTGCTACCATCATGAATGTCACCCATAACTGCACCTGCTGGAATACTTGTATCAAAATTCAATTGCTCTTGTACTCTCTTGCGAATATAATATCTGTATGGCCTAATCCTTCCAGGATGCACAGAAATAATCACAATACCCTCAATTTGGCAGGAGCATGGCTTTGATACCATTGAAAGATAATTGAATGTTTAAGCATGAAGCATATGCAATTAAAAAGTCTTGAAACCTAAAGTAACATAAATATGCAAGTCTGATATAAATTTATGAATTTGATTAATAAGAATAATTACAAATCCAAATCAAATATTGAAAACACCCATAAACAAGAATCTCATACCCAGAATTCCATCGCTAATCCAAGAGGTGATTTTATTAGAGAATTCAAGTCTTATTGCAAGGAGAAAGTAACGCCAGATCTGCATAGCATTTATGAATGATGAAATTACCCACAAATCCTAGCTTCCAAGGTGCGATGTGCACTTCCAGCTGGGAAGATTTTCTTGTAGACAAATCTGCAAATTACTTAATCATCAAATCCTTCAAACTTGAATCAGCTTTGTATTTTCAATTTGATTTTATCTCCAAGTCGATATTTCCTCAAATCTGATAAAAACTTCTAGGCGTTAGCTGCAATTTCACCAATTTTATTGCTGGTGTTGTTATTGGTAGCTGAACACTAAACTACTCCAAGGTTGATTTCATCAATCTGACCTGTATTATTGAAATTGAACCTGCATACTATTGAAACCCTATAAATGATCCACAGAAATGCAAATATAAATCCCTTATGGATTCCCCTTAATAGTGAATTGGGTTTTCGTCCAATTCACAATTATCCAAGGGAGTTTTTGTTCCCAGAAGTTTGATCTGCTGTTGAAATCCTTCCTCAGAGCTCAATTCCAAATTGCTGCTATGAAAATGAATGCTTGAATGATAGAATGATGGCTTCAAATGTTTCTTTATTGACCTCCAAACCTTAATCAACCCTTTTAGGGTTTACCCTCCTAAAGAGGTTTGAACCTCTTTAAGGGTCTTATTCTTCATTAATCAAATGACCACCTTTTAAACAACATTAAGCTTCCTAGGGATGTGTGCCATGGGGCCACTTATTAATATTTTATTATTTTATAAAGTCATCCCTTTTAATTTATTCAAAATAAAATATTAAAGTAATAACTTTAATATTTCAAAGTTATTCCTGGATCCATCACCTGAACTCCAAACTGAAAACTAAGTGCTTCCACTAGTCGAAGGGTGATGTCTAAATATAGCAGGGCCATTGCAAGTCATATCTTAAAAAGTACGACCCCCTCCTAAAATTTAAGAAAATGTGTCAAATCATCCGAAATGGCTTAGAATGCTTCTCGAACCATCTCCCAGTTTCCTAAAAAATAGGGATTCCTCTTAAAAAATAGGAGATTGCCTCAAACCGTTTGGAATGGTTCATAAAGCTCCCTACTAAGCTCCACAACTCCTAGTTGGTTCCCCGAACCACTCTATTGACCTACGGGAATCCTTGATTATAGGCCAACCTTAGTTGTAGTCTGAACTACCTTAGGAAGTGACATTGCACTGCTCCAGTTGAACCCAGGTTCTCTCTAGCTGCCCCTTCAAAGAGGAGAATTTCTGCTTATTTTCAATTGCCTCATTAATTGGGATCGTTTATAGCTAATGTATATCCTTTATGCTTTTTCAATTTTATCATCCCTAGCTTCTTTGTTGCAGTTGCAGTTGCAGTTTTCCTTGTAAAGCCTCTTGTTTTCTTTATTTATAGTTTTATTTCTTTTTATAATGGGAGTTAGTTTAAGTAGCTTCTTTTTTGCTGTGGTTTTCTAGGATATATTTTTTATTGCCATGGGTTGATTTGGATCATTCAAAGGCAATAGTGTGTTTTCTTTCTCGTTTTTCTTGTATTATAGTCGAAGAATGTTAATATTAATGATAGAATGATGGCTTCAAATGTTTCTTTATTGACCTCCAAACCTTAATCAACCCTTTTAGGATTTACCCTCCTAAAGAGGTGCAAACCTCTTTAAGGGTCTTATTCTTCATTAATCAAATGACCACCTTTTAAACAACATTAAGCTTCCTAGGGATGTGTGCCATGGGACCACTTATTAATATTTTATTATTTTATAAAGTCATCCCTTTTAATTTATTCAAAATAAAATATTAAAGTAATAACTTTAATATTTCAAATTTATTCTTGGATCCATCACCTGAACTATAAACCTGAAAACTAAGTGCTTCCTCTAGTCCAAGGGTGATGTCTAAATATAACAGGGCCATTGCAAGTCATATCTTAAAAAGTAGGAACCCCTCCTAAAATTTAGGAAAATGTGTCAAATCATCCAAAATGGCTTAGAATGCTTCTCAGACTATCTCCCAGTTTCCTAAAAAATAGGAGACTGCCTCAAACTGTTTGGAATGGTTCATAAAGCTCCCTACTAAGCCTCACAACTCCTGGTTGGTTCCCTGAATCACTCTGTTGACCTACGGGAATCCTTGATTATAGGCCAACCTCAGCTGTAGTCTGAACTACCTTAGGAAGTGACATTGTGTAAATGCAACTGAAACGAAATTCAGAACTAAATATAACTGAAAAAGTAGTAATTAGTGTAAATTACCTTTGCTGAAATCTGTGTATTTTATATCTCTATTTGACTCGGTAATCAATGGAAGAACTGCACTTATCGATTTCTGTGTGTTTTCCATGTTCAGATTTGTCGCTTTAAATATGGTAAACATATTAGTGAAGGGCCACGTCTATAATAGACGTGACTCCTTAAGGAGTCACGTCCATTAGAGACGTGGCTCTTCATACTTGCCCCGTCAATATTATAAAATCGTCATCTTATAATATCTAAATACAAGTGTTCATTTCCAAAAGATCGTCACCTTTTAGAGATGAATATAGGGGGTAGAGCCCATAAGGTCATATATCAACACATATGACCAAAAAAAATCTTTATTATATATATCAGTAAAGATTACAATGTAAGTTACAATTTAATCATACCAAGACTTATCCTGAAGTGTTCAACTTTCACTCTGGCAAGTGGCTTGGTTAGTATATCTGCAGTTTGATCTC
>MU223303.1:2441993-2458348 GCA_018584345.1 Thuja plicata | reverse complement strand
TGCAAACCTGCCTCCACTCCTATGGAACCAGGGCTCAAATTGTCAGCTCAGTCCGATTCACCTGTTGTGGATGAATCTTTGTTTAGACAACTAGTGGGCAGCCTCATTTATCTTACTGCCACTTGACCTGACATCAGCTTTGCCGTGAGCTACATATCTCGCTTCATGACAGCTCCTAAGGCTGATCATTGGATAGCAGCAAAGCGTGTCCTGCGTTATGTAAGTGGGACTCCTGATTATGGACTTTTGTATACTCGGAGTTCTGATCCTACACTCTGTGGATACACCGATTCTGACTGGGATGGTTCGGTTGATGACCGTAAGTCTACTGCTGGATATGTATTTAATTTGGGATTTGGTGCTGTCACATGGACCAGTAAGAAGCAGCAAGCGGTGGCTCTTTCTTCAATAGAAGCAGAGTATCGAGGAGAAGTCAAGGCAGCTTGTGAGGCAGTTTGGCTTCGTTGGATGCTTGCTGATCTACATGTTCCTTAGATAGGTCCGACTACCTTATTTTGTGATAATCAGGGTGTGCTCAAACTGGCAAAGAATCCGGTCTTCTATGAATGAACCAAGCATGTGGAAACTCATTGTCATTACATTCGTCAGTTGGTTGAAGACAAAGCCATTCAGTTAATGTATATTCCTACCTTGGAGCAGCCAACAGATATCTTCACAAAGTCCCTCGGTTCTGATAAATTTGTAAAATTCAGAAAGTCTATTGGTGTTGTTGATAGATTGAGCATTCAGGGAGGGTATTAAGGATATTTATTTTGTTTCCTTTATTAATGCTCAAGTCTACTATTTAGGAATCTTTCCTTTCTATCCGCAGTTTACTTCAGCAGTTCCATATTTGGAAACTTGCTAATTTGTATATACCTCTTGTATTATTTACGAGCGATCTTGCTCATTGTGAATATCAAGCAATTCATTAAAATCTATCTGCTCTTGCTTCTAACATTTTATAGACCACTACCAACAACAATCTTTTTCAAAAGCACAAGCCAACGAAAGCAGAATTTCTTGGATTTATTGTTTATATCATATAAGTAACATACATACATAAATACATACATACATAATATACTATTTATAAACGATATACAAATAAAAATATTAATAATACATAATATTATAATATTATGTATTATGTATAATAATACATAATACATAATATTTATTTTATTAATAATAAATTAAATTGTATTCATTTTGGCCCGTAAATGGGTCGAGATGGGTTAGTCCATCCTCAAAGAAAGAGTTGCAATCGGAATGGAGGGAACCGAAAGAAGAGTGGGTGAAAGTGAACTTTGATGGCACCTCTTAAGGCAATCTTGGTCCGGTGTGGGATATGTTGCCAAAGATTTGAAGGGTAGAGTTTTGGCTTGGTGTACACAAAAATTGGCTATAGGAACCAATAACATCATAGAGGCCAAAGTGTCAATATTGGGGACAATATTGGCAAAAAGATTGGGAATTCCCCACATGCATCTGGAAGAAAACTCTTGTATTATCACTGATGCAATTGTTTAAGGCAAAGCGAAGGATTGACGTCTTGACAAGTTGCTCGAGTTGATTTTAAACATACTAGCAACATTCAAAAACATCAAAATCTCCTACGTTAGATGGGAAGACAACACTAAGATGGATGCATTATCTAACATGGTTGTGATGTCGGAGGATGAGGTGGATAAAATTTTTCTTCACTGATCATAGGAATGAAAAGGCTGGCACTATGATTCTGAGGCATTTGAACAGAGAACCGAGTACAAGCGTAAATACTCTTGCATTTAAACTGGATGATTGATGTTTGAAGCATAGTTACAAGACTCGGACTCGCCTCAGACTCTGCAAGGTTGGATTGGCCTCGGACTCGGACTCCACGACCAGACTCGGCAAATCGAAAAACCCAAGAAATTCAAAGATTTTTAAGGATTTAAAGCATTTTTCATGGATCATTTAGTCAATTAACATCAAATACACAATAATTGAGATAAATAGAAGCTACATTGCACACACATACAACTTTACAACTTTACATAGATTGTGAAAGTTTAAAGTTATAAACTGTCAAACTAAAATTTGGATATTGACTGCATAATATCAAGCATGCATGATTGCAGCAATTTACCATTGGGCTGGAATTTCACAATATTGGGATAATGTTTTTCCCCATTTTATCCCATCTTATGTAAGGAAATTCTTTGATTTTTTGAGGAAGTCAGATTCTGCGTATCAAAAGTAAAACAGTTGGGTGATTTAATTTTTTCCAAACAGAGACCTTGACAATTAAGCATCTGTGCAGATTGAAAGCATTATTGTCTTTGGCTTTTAGCTCTCTGAAATGTCTAGTCACTCTGTAAGATAGATCAGTTCCTTTATTATTTTTTATTATCATATGACAGGTGTAGACAAAGTTGGCATTCATCTCCTCTAAAAAATGAGCAAGGAGATGAACTCAGGATGTTAAATCTTTCTTTGTTTGGTCACTCTGTAGTCTGCACAATGTTGAGATAGGTGAATTCTAAAAGCACAAATAAATTTTTTTTATCGACAAATAGGAATATGCTAGGAGTTCTTTCTTTTCAGCCAGATAAGTGAATACTTGAATTTGTGATGCTTACTATTGGTGTAGCAATATTTGACTAGTTCAAAAACATTTAGATAACACCAAAAATATGGCTCATATATTGCTGAATGAGAGTTTTATTCACAAAATAAATATATTATTTTGGCAGAGTCCTGGGCTCGGGACTCGGCGAGTCGAAAGAGTCCACGTACTTCTCGAGTCTGATTGGACTCTACTGGACTCGGGCGAGTTCGAGTCTAGAGTCAGTTAGACTCTGGAGTCCCGACTCGCCTTGGGACTCGCAGAGTCCAGCACAGACTCAGAGAGTCCTGTAACTGGTTTGAAGTGTGCAAGGAGGCAAGTTATCGAGAGACATCTTTATGTGCCTTCATCTACAAGCTAATGCAACCGCAATTGTGTTATATGGTTGGCTTGGGAACTATCAATCTAAAAAGACGCGCCTGAATTTTTCGATAAGAATGTCGAAGGTAGTGATGGCATTTTGGGGGAAGGTCTCTCTAGATTGCTTGAAGAACTTTTTTGCATTCGATGATGTTGAGTTTCTCCATAAAATCCCCATAGTGCTTGGAGAGGATTATCTTGTTGCGGATGGAAGGTATAGAACGAATAAAGAAATTGTATCCATGTTCCTTGGCTGGAGTTCGGAGATGGGTACAATTATAGATGCGCAGTGGCTAGTGACAAAATGTGTGTGAGAAGAGCGAAGGGGCGGGTTACACGATATCCTACTCAAGGCTCGTACTAGAGCGCGATTGGTGCCGAGGGTAGAGGACTAGTTGCAAATTGGGGATGTGGATGCACCCATCCATTCTTTTCTGATTTGGAAGGCATTTGGAGATAGGGAGGTTCGATAAGTGACCATGGGTTTAGGATTGAGTGGCATCAAGAGTTACCTGCAAATCAAAGAGACTAGAGCTTGTCATGGGGAAATAGATCCAACCAAGGAGAACCCTAAATGGCGAGGGGAATTTCCAGCCGGTAGTTGCAAAATCAAAAAGCTGGAGGCTAGTTGTTCATCACAGATGCCGTAACAAAACAAGTCGAAGGGGACTCTAGGTTTTGATTTTTTGTACTTGTTTTTTGATAGGGTTGCCGATCTTTGCACATCTTGCCCTTTGCTTTGTAATGTATCATCTGCACTTGTTTGTCCCAGGGGGGGGGGGGGGGGGGAGGGGTAGATTGATATTGGAATAGGGAGGTTTTGTTTTGAAGGTGGAGTCTTTTG
Organism: Thuja plicata; assembly: GCA_018584345.1. Lineage (NCBI taxonomy): Eukaryota > Viridiplantae > Streptophyta > Pinopsida > Cupressales > Cupressaceae > Thuja > Thuja plicata. The sequence goes on along the minus strand of MU223303.1, from coordinate 2,454,533 downwards.
GTTTGGTTTGGGTTGGTGGAATGGTTGAAACTTACAATTGCCTTGTTTGGAACTTTTCCTTGCATATATTTTGCTTAAATTATTAATGAAAAATATAATATTTACCGATAAAAAAAATTATATAAGAAAATCAATATTAATAATTATAAATAATAAAGTTAATATGATATGGATATTAATAAAATTAACATATAATACTATAAGATAATTATTAATAAATAACAAATAATAAAAGTAATATATAATAAAATCACAAAAGTAATGTATAATATTATAATATAATAATAAAATTATAAAAATATTCATCAAATTAATAATAATAATAATAATTTTATTTGTTAATATTAAAAATACATGGACTGTGAATAAAATTATAATATATTTTATAATATTTGTGTTCGAAACAAAACTTAATAACCATGTGAGTTGCTATTGGCGTGGATGTGCTCATTGTCACAATGATGAAAGTCTAGCTGGGTCTCATACGATGCCTTGAAAAATGCTGTAAGACTCATGTGTGCATGCTTCTTGCTGGAAATAAATGTTAAATTTTTTTCCCGCTGATATGCAAATTCGTGGCGGAAATACATAAAGTCTCAAATTCTTCACGTGTCCATTGACAATTGTTCCAGAGGAACCCACAAAGTGCTTCACAAATCCTACTCGTATTTTTGGAAAATCAAATTTGAACCTGAATCCGGTTTGAACTGGATTAAGACGTGGGGGTTAGGGGGAGGAATCTGGTAACCTAGGTCAAAAAGTTTGAAAATTACATAGGATCCTTGAAGGGTTTGACAAAGTTTTGTAATGGTTTTTGAAGAAAACAAATCTAAAAAGTTGTTTTTTTAGGGCATGCAGATAAGAAAAGAAGTTTCTGATTTTTTTGTTAGAGTTTTAAGGATGTTTTTGTTGAGATCACATGGTAGTTTGCTGCTTTGAAATTCTTGGTTGTAGTTGAGGATATTTATATTTGCATTCAAAAATTTGTCATTAATTTGACAAATTTTAAAGGGTTTGTGATTTTTTTGAATATTTCTAAAGGGTGTGAAAACTCCATTAGAAAAATATTTTCGGCTTCAAATCTCATCCCTAAAAAGTAAAAAACTAGATGCAAGTGATGAATAAGGGCCTATGGCGAGGAAGAGGTGGTACATCTTTTTTTTCCTCATTAAAAAAAAATCCTTGTTTATATACACCTTTGCATGTAGATCCATATGTTGATATCCCTTCAACTTTGAACTATACCCAAGGAAAATATATTTCAAGGACTTTTAATCTAACTTTTCCCTTCTCACCATGGGGATGTTCATGAAGGTTGTACATCTAGGAACTCACAAATGTGAAATTGAGGGCTTTCTCATAGTCCACATTGCTATAAGAGTAATGTTTTGAAGCACTTTAGAGGGTGCTTGATTCAATAAGTACACAATTGTATGAACAACTTAAGCTTTGAATGTAAGAGCTGGAATTGCATCCTCTATAACATGCCACACCATTTTCACAATGATATAGTTATGCCTTGTAGCAACACCATTTTGTTGAGGCATATATGCAGCGATCAATTGCCTTTTATACCATGTTGAAAATAATTTGAAAACACCTTATTAGTGAGTTCTTCCCCTCGATTTGAGTGGGATGGGCTTGAGGGAGTGACCAAAGGATCATTCTGTAAGGGCTCAAATGCTTTGAATTTTTCAAAAGTATGGTCTTTTCAACTCAAGTAGCGAACCAACAAGAAATTGGCATAATCATACACAAACAAACAAACTGCTAGCCATGATTGTGATCAGGCATCACAAATTTGCACATATGATCTGTATCAAACCGAAGGGACCAAAGGCTTGTGTTTCTACATCAAGAGAAGGAGCCCCATGTTGCTTCCTAGCAAGACAATTAGAGTCATCTAGCGAAGCTACATTTTCATGTTTCTACCAATGGAGATGATTTTTGGTTCCCTTGAGAGTTCTTTAATGGCCTTTTTGCTGCTAGATTAACCACTAGCAAAGGAATTGTACAAACATTTTTCTATGCTTTATTCCATGTTCCCAGAAATGAGACATCTTTGGTTCTATATAAAGGAATTCTCATGTTTGAATTTGGATGAACTTAATGGACCATTTTGATGTTAAATTGCTTTCCCTTACACTAAGATTTGAGGGCTTCATTATTCGAGGAGTTTGAGGTCTCATCATGAATTGTCTCTTCTTGTTGAAGTAATATTAACAACTCCTTAAAATATGGCTTTCTACTAGCCACGTTGAGATATGTGATAAATATGCAAAAGTTAGTGGGCTGTGCTCTCAGTACAATGGATACACGAGTCATTTGACACATTTTGTCATTACACTTGTAGTCACGCCTTAGTGTTTGCAACTCTTTTGAATGATTTATTTGAACTTTCATCACTTGCATTTGTAAACAATGTAGCTGGTATTGCAAATAAGGAATTTGATTTTGATTTTTGGATTCATGTACTATCTTGAGGCAATTACAAGCATTCTTGGCAATTGTGGTTGTTTTGATGAACCTCATTGAAAACTTCAAACAAGATTATCAATTTGGGCTTGTCATATGGATTTTGCTTAGCTCCAATCTAAGTGGTTCTTCTAATTCGTCTAAAAGCTATACCCCATAAGTTTTCAAACTCGAATTTGGACCTTAGTTTTTTAAGAAAAATAATATTCACCCAATTATAGTTGAGAGTTAGGAAGCATTATTTTTGGAGCTTTGGAGCTATTTTATTAGATGAAAAGGGTCATTATCTTTTACAAAAGAAATGTTTTTGATTATTAATAAAGCAGCCTAACAAGGGGGCTGACCCTTACAAAACCATAGCACAAAAGCAGTGTTGTCAGAAAACAAAGAACAAGGTCACAAAAGGACCATTGACAACAAGCTAGTAACCCACATCAAGTGTGGTGAGACCACATCTATAGCGACATATGGAGAAGAAGAGGCTGCAGAGGGGTCCCCACCACCTAGGGCAGAGTCCACAACATTACCAGGAATAGTGTGCTAAAATCGTTGGACCCTCGAAGAGGGAGAACCAACAACATCAACAAGAGCATAGTTGACTAACCTCAGCAGTCTTGGTCTGGAGCATATCAGGAGCAACAACAGTCAGATGAGTTCACACCGCCAGAGGGAGTTGACTCCACAATAAGGGTGGGCCCATCGGAACAAAAGAGGCTGAAGTAAGGGCATCATCTGCAGAGTCATCAGACAAAGAGTCGAAGGCTAGGACAGTCAAATGATCCTCATTTGCATCCTTCCACCAAGTGGCAACGCCCTTGTGGCGTGGGAGAGAACAATTAGTGGCCAAATGGCTAGTATAGAAGCACTGCCTACATTGAAAGGAAGGCGTTCAAAATCTAGTGATTGGGTCCAAGGCTTGTCCCCAACCATGAGAACCACATCTCCCGAGAGAGTAGAGATGTTAATGTCAACCAAAATATGAGCAAAGGTAGAACAACTCACCGTTGCAGTAGCCTCATCCACCTTTAAGAAGTGGCCGATAGAGTTGCCTATGGCCTCAAAGCAAGAATTCTCCCAAGAATGTAATGGTAGATTTGGGAAACGAACCCACACTGGACGTACATTGAGCGGTTCAATAAGAGGGTTGAAGGAAACTGACCAGGGTCTAGCCAAGAGAGTAATTCCCCACACCCATAGTTTTCTCAATATCAAATCACATTCCTCATCAGAAGCAAAAACAACAACAAAAAAGCCTCTTGCACAAGGGAAGAGCTCGATATTACCAATAACAAATGACCTCCAAGAATCAGACACCCAATGAATAGATCAGGAAGAGAAGGCCAGTAACCATTAAATCTGCAAATCAATCCACAACGTTGATAGATCTCAACATTTTCCACCACCTTTGGGCTACACACCACTACAGGTTTAGTCTTGGCATAGGCAATGGGAAGAGCATTCACCTTTGGACTAGCAAACCGGACAGCATGAGTGTAGAGTCGTCCACTAGCAACAATGTTGGGGGAAAGGGCCCCAACCCGCACAACACCAACATTAGAACACCCCCCATCACCTGAACTAGGAAGAGACCCCCCCAAATCCAAGAGGGGTGAGTTTGAAATTGGCAAAGAGGCCCCCACAACATTCCCCAACCCATTGGTTGCAGGGGAAGAAGGCCTGGACACACCATTCGTCGTCCCAACAAAAACAAACGATGAAGCGCCTTTACCAGACCTGTCCAAGGACCCTGATTCAACAAATAGGGAAGCACCAATACCCTTCGTCGTCCCAGCAACCAACGCAACACTCCCAACCCCAACCAAGGATCCCGACATAGGCCCAGGCAGCGTCACAGACGACCCAGGCACTGCCAGGCAATCAAGGCGAGAGTAAATAGTCATTCACATTTCAAATTGTAGAGCAGGTGGGATTTCAACCAAGAATGCATGCAAAAGAAATGTTCACTCTTGTTTCTCCATGATAATTTGGAGGGTGAATGCTATACATGTCATAGCTATTGTAGGCATCAAATGCAATAATTCAATATGATGATAATATTACATGTAAATATAATTATAGGCATCATTTATATCAAACGCTATGATTGATGTTGGAAAGCATAAGAAAAGTTTAATGGTAAATCGATGTTGTTATTAAACAAAGGAGATAAAAGCTCCTTATATAGATTTACAAAGATGGTGTTTCTAAAAAGAAACAATCAAGAACTAAAGACAAAAATAGAAACTACCTAATAAACTAAAGACTAACTAAGATGACTATTAAATAAACATTACAATATTCTAATACCCTCCTTTAATGGTCATCGTCTAACTACCCTGCAAAAGACTATACATGCCTTGTGGTCATAAATTCTTCAGAACATTCTGCTACTTTTGAGACCCTCCTTGGATTTGCAGAATGTCAATGACCAAGAGTAGCCAAAATCCGTCTAGATAAAATAGAGAAGGTTGCCCCTTTTTTCAGAATGCTCTGCAACAAGAGACAAGAGTTATAGCATAAAGAGGCTCTTATAGAAACAAATATTGAATGTTAATAATTTAGCAATGATGCCTTGAATTCAGTCTTATAAATTTGGACCTTTGAGTTGTTACAACACTGAAGGTATATAGATAAGTCACCATTGTAACTTATTATTGTATGCTTCACAGTTCACACCTTTTCAAAGACAGTAGTTTAAGATGTTTGCTTTACATTAACCAGGTCTATAATTTTGAATTTTTCTAATCTTTTAATTTGCGAATCAGGGATGTGGGTTTCTTGAATTCTTTGTAACCCTATTTGACAAGTTTGTATTTCAGTCGGGCCAATCTAACTTCACAAACTGTTTGATTGAATGTGAAACTTATATACCAATTTTTGTGTTTGTTTTGTTGCCGATGCTATTTCTGTTGAGTTACTACTAATTTATTTTTCCCAAAAATATTCCCTTACCAATATAAGTAAAAGCCGTTCTTCATTGCCTGTAATGGCGAGATAATCTTACTTTAACCACTCTTTACTGATTGTGCGAAGTAGAGGAGATTGTCTACTGCTGGACAGTTATTTAGCTAAACTCTTCATTGCTTTGTAGCTTCATTTGACCAACGTTGGTTGATATAGATGAAAGTCAAATTTTTAACAAGACTTTCCTTGTTCCACTTTACGTCTCTTCTTGTTATGTCCTGTAGCCACATTAAATCTTCTTTAGCTGCTCAGAGTCTCACAGCCGGCTCCTTTGCAAAAATTATAAGCCATTAGATCTGTGGATGCAAAAAATTTGCAACATGCATTTTGGCATGAAAGTTACCACTTTTCAAAATCTATTAGCGCCTTCTTGGCTTTCTCCAAATTTGCTTTGTGGCTGTCTTTTCATTTATATTGTTTTTAGGTTTCTTCTTTTCTGATTCATTGTTCTTGGATTTTGATTTTCTATATAAGATTAAGGTCATAACTAAATTATTTTTTGTCTTTGATTGTAGTTTTTTAATTTGTTCAAATATACTACTACTATGCATGAGAGAGGATTGACCTTTCAGCCTGTAATGTTTCAGATGAGATGATGCATGACAAAGGATCTGATGCACTACGAGATTTGAACCAAAAGTTATTCTCTTCCAAAATTCAAAAATCGTGGCAATCTTTGGAGTAGATCAATGCATACTTCAAGAGTTTGTTAATTGGTCATCTTCTTGAAATCAAGTCTTTATACAATGGCCAATGAAGAAGGATAATATTCTTGAACTAAGTCTTATACAATAGACAGTCAATATTTAAGCTGTAAAATAAAGATGGATAATTCAAGCAGTTGCAAGATATCAATATTTCAATAAAATAAAATACATATATGTAACATAATATTTTGGGGAATAACCTGTAAATTTTTTTATCCCTAAAAAGTAAAATGAGAAAACAAGGTATCAATCATATTTGAACATATATTGTTTAAAGGTGTGTATACAGCTTAATCAAGGTTGCTTGTTAATTCCTTAGAAAGCAACCGCTGAAACAAGTGTTCTTTGCACATGTGGAGATTGGATGCATTAAAGAGCAAGTCATTTTAAATTTATTGACAGCTAGAAAAATAGAAAGGCAATAAAAAGATGACAAACATTCCTCCTGTCACGATCCTCATTAGGATAACCATTACAATTCTCATCTATTAAAAATTATTATATAAGTGTGCTAATGTGTGATCTTTTTGCCAATTACACGTTATTAAAGTTAGTGGATGTTTATTTATTTAGTCCTTAGACAATGTTTATTGAACTATTTTGAGTCAATATATTTCATATTTTATAAAGTTACCTAGAGTTTTAATACTAAGTCGATCTCGAGTGATTCATTAAAACATTAAAACATTATGAATAGGTAATTGTAAAATTAGACTAGACATTAAAATGATTGTTAATGTTAATAAAAATAAATATTAAAATAAGTAATATAATCATTAATAAAATAAGTAAAAATAAAAATAAATAATAATATTGAATGATTTTATGAAATAAGAGTTGATAAGAGAACATCATTGGTAAAAATATTATAAAAACATAAGATAATAATAAAAAAAAACACTATGAACTATATATGTTAGTTGATGAAATAAGAGATTTCATATATATAACAAAAGCCAAGATGTATATATGAATATCAATCTTAAAAAATGCCAAAGAATAGCATGACCTAATAAAATAAACGGATTTATGTCTCAAGACAATATATATCATATGAAACAAATTGGGAGAAATAGGATTTTTTTTCAGCACACAAGAAGAGGAAAAATGCGTCCATTTCTGAATGGAGAAAAGACGTGGTGAACATGGCCAGCAGAGAGGAGGCATAAGTCTCAACATGTCATCTTGAAGTTCTCTTACGCTTTCAGCTTATAAATCTTAGAGCTTTTGTTGTGTTATGATTTGTTATTTCCAATGATATTCGGCATACTATTACTCTATTATGCTGTCATCATGTTTTGTACATTTGCTGTATATATACTACAAAAATTGCTCTATAAATGTTGGATTGTTTCCGATTTGTTCATTAATCAATGAAATGGTTGTTCAATAAAGTTTGTGTATGGTCATTTATGGCTGAATTAAATACGATTTCTTTTATATACAGTTACTACCTCTTGATTTAAAGTCCAAAGCTTTTGTTTTATCATTTCAAAAACTATTATATAAACCAAATTCTATAGAAGGGTATTCAGACTTGATCTTCATCCGAACCATATAAGCCACCGAAATTATATACAAAGAATAGAGAGTACCCTTCCATCTGTTATAACATTGTGAGGGTAAAAGATTCAGTTCATCTTTTAGCCCATTTAGTTGTTAAGTGTTTATGCAGCTAGTTGAGAGTTTGATTGTCTCACTTGACCCTTCTTTGGTAGACTTGGAGCATTTAGCCCTTTTGGGAGAATGGGATTTGATCACCCTTGTCCTCTTGATATTATTTTTGGAAAACATGCATTTTGCATATATTTTATGTTCAACCATACTGCAATAAGGGTATGAACTGGTATACTAATGATGTGGGTAACATGTAAATCCTATTGGTTCAAGCATATAATATGATTGAAATAACACTCATGATAACATAGGAGGGAACTGGCACAATACAATTGAGGAGAGGAAATAGGTCTCATGCGCATAGGGAAAATCCTTACTCATGGTTTAATTTTAACCTTATGATGAACAATGTTAATGTTTATAGTGAGTCTCAGGATTCCGCCTGATTCGCCCGAGTAGGTGTATGATGGCGAAGAATTGTTTGGGGAACGAACAGTGCCCTAAAAGGGTTTTGTCCCCACAACAGTAACACCAACCATAGTAAAACCAAAACTACACATCGTTAGAGAGTGTGTTCCAAGGCCTTAATCCTGTGGATATGTGTATGTAGGCAGCCTGAAGATGAAAGATACTTCCAACGCATAGGTACCTGTGGACATAGATTATGTGGCTACTTATTCATCGACATAATATAAACTTATAAATTATCAAACTCAGTAAATGAATGACTTCTCAGGAAGGTACCTATACCCGGTCGGATACCCGAAAGCTGAGAAGGGGTATAAGACTTAAAGATGTTCTTGGTGGTCTCGCACCTGACTATAAGCCCGAAAACCAAGGAAGGGTGCAGATCTTATTTTAAAAACCTTGCAAAGAACCTTGACACAACCTTGGGCAAACTGTGAAATTTCTTGCAAGCTACTTTGGACCCGCATGGTCCCGAAGAGTGAAAGTCTCTGATTAGAGCAGTAGAGAAATCCTGCCCGTATTAATTCCCAGCCTGGTTGGATGGAGGTACGACTTCTAAATCACTTACATTAATTCTTGCCCCGTATGGGTAGAGGTACGATTTGAGAAGGCTGCTTATGTGTCATATTCTGTACGAATAGAGGTGTGATCCAAAATGATCACCTTATGGCCCAGGACAGAAGAGCCCGGATTGGCTATGTGTATTGTGTTTCATACTGTCCCTCTTGTGGAAAGAGGATTGCATCTCCCGAGTAATCATTAATTAACACTAGAAAGTGCAAAACTAAAAAAAAGTCTTAACTAATTTGTTCTAATATGTTATTATTATCTTCTCCTAAATTGTTATTCTATTTTATGGACAGGGTGGGTCCTTACATGTGGGATCAGAGCTTTTGGTTCAGACACTCGGCCTGAAGGCCTACTACTATGCATTGATTTTATGGAAATGTGTATTGATAACACATACTTTTGCAAAGTATTGAACAAAATAAGATGCTATTGAATTGCGTTTTAGTAGCGTTTTAAGAAATCTTTACTATTTGAAGCATTGTAAATTAGAAGATTATAACTTTAAATTATTTTGCAAAACAAATTCTAGGAAAATATGGCTAGAACTAGCCCGTTTGTTTGCTGGAAGATGGCTGGAAGATGAAAACGGGAAGATGTATTTTTGTACGGCCAAATTCCCATTTTGGTCCAAAATGAGAATTTGGCAAATTCCAAAAAAAAGGTGGAATTTGCCAAATTCTCATTTTGGACCAAAATGAAAATTTGGCCGTACAAAAATACATCTTCCCATTTTCATCTTCCAGCCATCTTCCAGCAAACAAACGGGCCCTAGAGGATCCCAGGGAGGAAGAATTGTAACTTCTACACAAAACCAAAATCCAACAGAACACGCTGAAAGTAGTAGATATGCTCTCATTAATTTGCTAACAGAGCAAAGGGATCAGATCCACAATTTAGAACAAACTGTTAAGGACTTGGGAACTAAGCAAGGATGTCTAGAAAATATTCTAGATACCCAAGAAGGGCACCGGGAACAAAATATTCATGGTAATTAACGGGAAGCTACACCACTAGTGCACTCAGTACCTAAGAAAACCACAATGAGTAGGCTCACTCAGCAAGAAGCCATTATGGATCTTTCTAAGGGCATCAAAAAGATTGCCCCACCTAATTTTGATGAAAAATATGTTGGAGACGCTGCAGAAAATTGGATTACCGAGATGTAGAAGTACTTCGAACTGAGAGATTACCTAGAAAACATAAAGGCCATCTGGGGTGCATATCAGCTCACAAGTGAAGTTGCTAGTTGGTGGACCAATTTTAAGGAGCAGTTCAACTACATTAAGGAGAATCAAAGTTGGAGTCAGTTTGTGGTGCATTTTCGGAAAAGATGGCTACCTCAATTATACTATAATGAAAAGATGACTGAATTTATGAACTTAAAACAAGGTACTCTCTTGGTTCAGCATTATTGAGATCGTTTTGCCAAGCTGATGAAATTTGTTCCTATATATCAAAAGGATGAAAGGGCTCAGGCAAGGAAATTCATATTTGGATTAAACATAGAAATTGGAGCTGAAGTAGATATATTCGCTTTTCGGAGCATAAACCATGTTTTGAAGAAAGGTCGTAAACAAGAAAGGAAGCTACAATCCTTAGCTATAGCAAGGCAAAACTTTCAAGATGAAAAGTCCACCTTTAAAAGAAAGATGGAATCCAGAGATTCCAAAGAGCACATTGATAGTAGGAGGGACTTTATTGAACCAACAGTAATAGTAAACCGGTTTCAAGGAAATAACTTCAACGACAATGCACCAAGGACTGGTTGGAACGCACAACCTCAAATCACAAGGGGTTCATCAGGAGGATGTTTTAAGTGTGGTGGCAATCATTTGGCTAGGAATTGTTCAAATGGACAAGGGTCAAACCCTAATCCGCCTCCTTAGCAACGTCAGATCTAAGCGACAATACCAGTTGCGCAACCGGATAGTGGATCAATTTAAAATACAGTGGGACTAGTATTCAATAGAAAATACTATTTGGGAATACAACATAGAGATGACTTTATCCACTTTTAGTTTGCACAATTGATCTAGTTATAAACTTTGCTAATTTTGATGGTTATTATTTTGATAAACTCTACGAGTGGTTGACATTTTTGTTAGTATAAAATTTGACAATGTTACTTTGATAAATGCAATTTTGATAAACTTTACGATAATTTGAATCATGTTATTATAGAATTTAATTTTTTTTGCAAGAATGATGTAACTATATACTTGACATTGATCCTGTATGCACCTCATGCTTTTGTTGCTCCTTATGTTCCACTATAATCCTTATGCATCGAGACGATGCATTTCTAAGGGGGGAAGGATGTCACGACCCTCATTAGGATAACCTTTACAATTCTCATATATTAAAAATTATTATATAAGTGTGCTAATGTGTGATCTTTTTGCCAATTACGCATTATTAAAGTTAGTGGATGTTTATTTATTTATTCCTTAGACAATGTTTATTGAACTGTTTTGAGTCAATATATTTCATATTTTATAAATTTACCTAGAGTTTTAATACTAAGTCGATCTCGAGTCATTCATTAAAACATTACGAATATGTAATTGTAAAATTAGATTAGACATTAAAATGATTGTTAATGTTAATAAAAATAAATATTAAAATAAACAATATAATCATTAATAAAATAAGTAAAAATAAAAATAAATAATAATAATGACAAATAATAATATTGAATGATTTTATGAAATAAGAGGAGATAACAAGAACATCATTGGTAAAAATATTATAAAAGCATAAGATAATAATAAAAAAAACACTATGAACCATATATGTTAGCCGATGAAATACAAGATTTCATATATATAACACAAGCCAAGGTGTATATATGAATATTAATCTTAAAAATGCCAAAGAATAGGATGACCTAATAAAATAAATGGATTTATGTCTCAAGACAATATATATATCATATGAAACAAATTGGGAGAAATGAGATTTTTTTTCAGCACACAAGAAGAGGAAAAACGCGTCCATTTCTGAATGGAGAAAAGACGTGGTGAACGTGGCCAACAGAGAGGAGGGTACATACGCATGAAGTCAGGGAGATCTGATTCAAATCATCCTCAGATGTTTCTGAAAGGAGAAACCGACATTGTCTAGCATCGACTGGAAACAACAATAAAAGCGACGCATGTGGTGCAATGGTAAAAGGGTGCTCTGTTGATGAGAAGAGCTACGATTTTTCTTCCCTTGCAGGTGAGCCAACTACCTCTAGTTTTCCTTGTGTGCTCTTGTGTTGGAATAGATTAGAAGGGTTGAGAAATTGGAAAATTTTCATAAGCTCAAGGTTCTAGACGCTGGACTTCTTTTTCAAATTTTATTCACAACCCAAGCCAGGTACGTAATCCTTGCTTCTCTAAATTCGTATAAAACAACTTACTATTTTCATGGAATAGCAAAACTCTTTTCAAGAAATAAAAGGTATTTGAAAGTTGTTTAGAAATCATAAATGATGTAAGAGGGCCTTGTAGCAGTAGTTGTATTCAAAATGATGTGTTTTCAGTATGGTTTATAAATGATGGAAATGCTGTAGAAATTAAAATGTTTGGCAAAGGCCTTGTCTCAACACTTATAAATTCTGGAATCAATCCTAAAACAATTCTTTTCCTTACTCCATATTTCAAACTCTACCTTTTATGATTTACATTTTGTTTGAGGGAATAGTTCAACCTGAGTAGGAAAGATATAAATACACGTATATATATATATATATATA
>MU223303.1:2419726-2441909 GCA_018584345.1 Thuja plicata | reverse complement strand
GTGCACTTGATAGCAGTATACTTGACTTACAACACATTAAGGATGTTTTAAAATATAAGACCCTGTTTTTGCTATCCACCATTCATTTCCCAGAATAAAGTTTTCTCTGTTTTGCTGGCTGGAAGAGTATAGTGAATTGATATCCTAGTGAATACTATGACGAGATTTTTAATTATTGTACAGTATCGAATCAGAATAATGAAAGTAAAATGTATATTAGGCTATGGGAAATACAAGTGTTTATAATCAATTTTTGTAATTTACTTTCTAAAACTTTAAATAGAGATAATCTGCAACCATTTGAGAATCAATTTTAGATCAAAACAAAATTTATTTTCTGCATACTACGATTTTTAACTAATAATTATCATCATCGGTGACAATTAGTAATTAGAGGTTAAGTTAAGCTAATAGAAACTACTACCATTTCCATGTTAATAAATCCGTGTCAGTCTAATTGAATAATTACCCTCCAATCATTGGTGATATGATGGGTTTCCTGTAGCTGATTATATTAAATAGCATAGTAACCTCATTTTGGATAGGCTAAAAACACATTTTGACATAGAACCGTGTCTGAAACATTTTAAAGAAAAACTTGGGATATAATATGCAGAAATTGTGGAAGATTGCATTATTACAGTATTTATTATTTCTGAAAATGATGTGTTTATAAGATGTAAAAGTTCTAGAAATTCTTTTAAGGCATAAGTCTCAACATGTCATCTTGAAATTCTCTTACGCTTTTAGCTTATAAATCTTAGAGCTTTTGTTGTGTTATGGTTTGTTATTTCCAATGATATTCGGCATACTATTACTTTATTATGTTGTCATCATGTTCTGTACATTTTCTGTATATATACTATAAAAATTGCTCTATAAATGTTGGATTGTTTCCGGTTTGTTCATTAATCAATGAAATGGTTGTTCAATAAAGTTTATGTGTATGGTCATTTATGGCTGAATTAAATACAATTTCTTTTATATACAGTTACTAACTCTTGATTTAAAGTCCGAAGCTTTTGCTTTATCATTTCAAAAACTATTATATAAACCAAATTCTATAGAAGGGTATTCAGACTTGATCTTCATCCCAACCATATAAGCCACCGAAATTATATACAAAGAATAGAGAGTACCCTTCCATCTGTTATAACATTGTGAGGGTAAAAGATTCAATTCATCTTTTAGCCCATTCAGTTGTTAAGTGTTTATGCAGCTAGTTGAGAGTTTGATTGTCTCACTTATTTGACCCTTCTTTGGTAGACTTGGAGCATTTAACCCTTTTGGGAGAATGGGATTTGATCACCTTTGTCCTCTTGATATTATTTTTGGAAAATATGCATTTTGCATATATTTTATGTTCACAGTCATACTGCAATAAGGGTATGAACTGGTATACTAATGATGTGGGTAACATGTAAATCCTATTGGTTCAAGCATATAATATGATTGAAATAACACTCATGATAACATAGGAGGGAACTGGCACAATACAATTGAGGAGAGGAAATAGGTCTCATGCACATAGGGAATATCCTTACTCATGGTTTAATTTTAACCTTCTGATGAACAATGTTAATGTTTATAGTGAGTCCCTGGATTCCGCCTGATTCGCCCAAGTGGGTGTATGATGGCGAAGAATTGTTTGGGGAACGAACAGTGCCCTAAAAGGGTTTTGTCCCCACAACAGTTACACCAACCATAGTAAAACCAGAATTACACTTCGTTAGAGAGTGCGTGTTCTAGGGCCTTAATCTCGTGGATATGTGTATGTAGGCAACCTGAAGATGAAGGATACCTCCAGCGCACAGGTACCTGTGGATATAGATTATGTGGCTACTTATTCATCGACATAATATAAACTTATAAATTATTAAACTCAGTAAATGAATGACTTCTCAGGAAGGTACCTATACCCGACCTGATGCCCGAAAGCTAAGAAGGGGTATAGGACTTAAAGATGTTCTCGATGGTCTTGCACTTGGCTATAAGCCCGGAAACCAAGGAAGGGTGCATATCTTATTTTAAAAACCTTGCAAAGAACCTTGGCACAACCTTGGGCAAACTATGAAATTTCTTGCAAGCTACTTTGGACCTGGATGGTCCCGAAGAGTGAAAGTCTCTGATCAGAGCAGTAGAGAAATCCTGTCCATATTAATTCCCACCCTGGTTGGATGGAGGTACGACTTCTAAATCACTTACATTAATTCCTGCACCGTATGGGTAGAGGTACGATTTGAGAAGGCTGCTTATGTGTCCTATTCTGTATAAATAGAGGTGTGATCCAGAATTATCACCTTATGGCCCAAGTTAGAAGAGCCCGAATTGGTTGTGTATTGTGTTTCATACTATCCCTCTTGTGGAAAGAGGATTGCATCTCCTGAGTAATCATTAATTAACACTGGAAAGTACAAAAAAATAAATAGTCTTGACTACTTTGTTCTAATATGTTATTATTATCTTCTCCTAAATTGTTATTCTATTTAAGGACAGGGTGGGTCCTTACACCTCCTGAAGGTAGAAATGGCTAGGAAGATAGACATTAACTATTCTCTGCACTACAACCATATAAAGTAACATAACATTGCAACCCTAGTTACTTTTGGCGCAGATAATGAGTTGGATTTGTCTTTATTTCATTGCTAAATGGCACCCAATTCTCGTAGCCAGCTAGTGTGTAATGGGCACAGATCAGGACGTCCACTTGCAATCGTTGTTTTTGAAATTTAATAAAACCATCCATTCCTCCATTTGAACTGTGGAAAAATGTAAAATTACTTAGCTTTGCATTTCAGCATTATAGAATTTGTTTTGTGAGATATTTTACACAAGAAACCTTGCCTTTGCATGTATAATACTTAGTTGTGCGAAACTCTATGATGTTAGTGTTACCTATTTTCACCTACCAGGCTCAATCGGATAGAGCCTTGCATTCTAAATGTTGAGGTAGATTTGAACTTTTATGTTTTGCATATAATTGTTACTCAGAGTTTGATTCAAGTTATATGTTGCATTTGATGATGAAAAGTAAAGTACATAGCATGAATAACAAAAGAATATATATATCTTTTCTAAAAATATAACATATTTTATTGATCAAAATAATGATTGCTTCACACATGTCGTGAAACTAGCTAGGAAAAAATTACATTTATCTAATCTAGGAAGTATTCAAAAGTACATAAACATGGGAATGAAAGGAATCCAGCCATTGCCTGAATGACTGGAAGCTTGAAGCACGTCTTTGCATCAACTCTTTACCTGCGAACTCCTGCTTTGCCCTTCCATGCTTGCCGCCCTAACCTCCAAAATTATGAAAAGCAATGATGTTAGAACTTTGATAGTTCTAAGCAATGACTGAAGACTATATCGTCCACCTACCTATGCAATATCAAATACTCTCTAAATTAGAAAGACCCAATGTTTTCCTAACTAGCTGTGTTATGTGCAGATACAAGTGCTTCATCCGGGCAAGTGGGGTAAAATGAGGCTCCCACAAGGGTC
This sequence comes from Thuja plicata, assembly GCA_018584345.1. Classification (NCBI taxonomy): domain Eukaryota; kingdom Viridiplantae; phylum Streptophyta; class Pinopsida; order Cupressales; family Cupressaceae; genus Thuja; species Thuja plicata. The sequence continues at coordinate 2,438,402 of MU223303.1, read as the reverse complement.
GAGCCCAACTTGTTGGGGGTGAAATCAAGGAGTTATTTTAAATATGATACAGAACAAGAGTATTCAAGAAAGCATTGCTACAACTACAAGAATAGAATAGCAATCAAAGCAAATAACAACTGTTAGACAATGTTTAGCAATGTCAATACCATTTAAGTGAAGTCATGGCAGTAATTATAAAGCGAGATATACAATATGAGCAAGCAATGTGTCGATGTGACAGTAAATTATAGATATTTATTGAATAATTATAGCCAAGAAGGTATATGATAACAAACATAAAGATCATGTGGCCACAATGGTGGTGGTACTATTTTCAAAAAATAGAACGACAACAAGTGCAAGATATGAAATAAATATGTGACAGTATTTGTGCTGCTACAAGTCCCAAAACAACAACAAATGTGCAGATTTGAAGGGGAAGAGTGGCTAACGATCATGCAGTTCAAAGAGTCATAGAACCCCAACTAGCATAAAGAAGGAATAATAGAAAAGTCCTCAGAAAACCCTTGGCCATGGGTATAGTAGTAACAGTAAAATAAATTTCATAATGATGCAAAGCCTCCAGTAAAGTGTCTGGTGAATATGATGTGTGCAAGAAAAGGAAAAGAATACGTCATGGCTGGGATCTCTAATTAACACAGTCATAGGGAATATCAAGCTTGCTATTACAAATATCCATGTCAGATATGAGAACACTAAAAGCAATCCCGGTCATCCATTTGCAACAGGAGTGACATTGGAGAAGCTTGCTTCAACGACTGTTGGTGATGATAGAAAAGAAGCTTTCATTACTGACGGGACATTGGATTATATACAGAAGTTTCCCAATCAAGATGATGGTTTTGAAGAGCTTTCTATTGATTTAGTTAATGTTGAAGAAGCACATTGCCAATTCATGGTCCTTTCTAAATTTGTGGACAAACTAAAGACTACCATTCTTGGTTTAAACGTTAAGCAACAGTTACATATGCTTTGTAATATATATGGACTGTCACTGATTTGTGAACATGTCAGAGACTTTCTAGCCACTGGATACTTGACCAGGAAGCAGGCAGGCCTAGCAAGGAGTCAACTCAGATTTTTTTTCTCTCATGTGCGTCCAAATGCTATTGCAGGTTCAGTCTTGGGTTGCTATGATGGTGATCTCGAAGCCAATAATAGGAAGCACGATATATACAGGGGCTTATGACGACAAAAAGCGCACAGGTTGTCATTTTTTCTATCGATAGGTATCTATTTTTTCAACTCACGACTGCAAAGATATGATGATCCTCAAAGATTGCAGCAGAGAATGCATAACTCACTTGCAAAAGCCACGATCTGTCCTACAAAAAGCTTCAAAGACCAACAAACCACCTCCAAAACCCTTTTTCAGTGTCGACAGTGTTTTCAGTCAAAGGGGCTGTGAAATTTTACGAATCAGTACTCAGAGCCATAGTTTGCAAATGGAATTGAACCTGCAATGCATCCTAAGAAGCAGATCTATGCGGCATAGAGAAGGGTTTTGAGAAAACAAAATCCAGATTTTACAAAGGTGGAGCCCGAACTGCACAGTTTTCCATGAGACAATATAAGTACCTGTCGAAATAGTTTTGAATCTGCATAGAAGTCTCTTAGAGGAGCTCAGATAGATGAGGTGGCACAAATTCATGCAAAGAGGCAAGTATGGAATCTTACCTGCGAAGTTCAACTCCATCGGTCAACTGCAGGGGAAGGTAACTGGTTTTCCATCTTTCTACTTAGAAAATCTTCATAAATTTCTCCATGGCGGCCCGAGCAAGCAACAAAATTATTTTTCATGGCGGCTTAGGGTTCTCAAACCCTCATCTCCAAAGTTTCAAAGTTGAAAATGATGCAGAATGCCTTACGGTTGGGCTTTATGTCACCCTTAGGCATTTTGCAATGTATTTTAAAATCCGCGGCCATGTCATTTCAATGGCATAGTAATTTCTTGCATTATTATGTTATTTAATAATATAATCACATATTTCCTTAATATATGATTATATTATTAAGTAACATAATATTTCTGTCTTTATTATTGTTTTCTTTAGAAAACCATTGTAATTTAATAATCATTAATTGATTTATCTTATACATCAATTAATAATTATTAAAGAATTTTGAGGAAAAACTATGTAATTTAATAATTGTTAATTGATGTATTTTATAAATCAATTAATGATTATTAAAATCATTAAGAGAAATCAATAATATTGTAAAATGCAGAGATAAGGGTGTCTTTAATTGCTTGAAGGACTTCTTCACGAAGGTTGAATATGTTTGAAGACAAGGGGAGAAAATATAGGCTTTTTGAGTCATTTTAGGGGAGTTGCAGCATTTTTTGGTGCCTTAATGGTGGAAGGGGTCAAGGAGGGACTTTTTCTTTACTCATATATTTTTGGAGCCTTTTGAAGGCCTTAAAAATATGGATTCTTGTTGAATCCGACCCAAGAGGTTTTAGAGTCCTATTTTGATGCAACTATTTTGGAGAAGCTTAAAGAAGGTTGTAACTTCTTGTTTTAGTGAGTTCTGATGATGCAAAAGAAAGGCTTTGTGACAGTTTTGGGTCCTTGGCAGTTTTATGCAGAAGTTTGTAACTCATTTTGGGAGACTAAATATATATTGACAACATTTTGGAGCAATATTTTATCAGGTTCAAGCCTTCTTTCTTTCTGTCGCTGTGTCAAAGTGCATGATTGATAGGAATAGTAAGTGAGTTTATAACTCCTTGTTATTTTGTCTCAGCCATTACCTTGTTGCAGGAAGGTATGTTGTGTGCAGGCTGTAATTTGTGTCCAAGAATTCATAGGGTTTTCTTGTGAAGTTTTCTCTTCCTTGTTAATTCGATTAAGGACCTTATTATGAAATATTTATGCACATCTATATAGAATAGAAGTGCTTTATTTTCAGTGGTAGAATTTGCAGTTTCAAAATAGGGTCATTATCTTCTTAGTTTCCTAACTCTTGGGTGAATCACCTAGTTCACAATATTTAAATTTCAGTAACAAGTTCATTTCAGCAATTTCTATCTCTTTCCCTGCAAAGTTAAAGTTAGTTTTCATGAGCTATCAGTGATCATCAAATAGGAACTGGCCTAGAATCCAAAGGTTTCATTTCAAGTTATGCATTTCCCACATGCAGAAATGAATCCCATGGCAGAAATGAATCCCACGTTAGGAAAAATTATTAAACTTGTATAGTTTAACAGGGTGCAAATTTTAAGCCTTAATAGTTAGAAAACGTGACTTAATAAAGTTGATTTAAACTTATCATTTTGAAAACTAAGCAACTAGAGAACTTTTCAAGATAAATTCAAAGCTGTTAAAACACAAGCAATGCTAGATTTATAGAATTAGAATTTAAGTGTGAAATAAAATATTTTACACCACCCCAAAGAAGATGTCATTGCAAATCCTAGTGTTCCTCTTGCTAAAGTAATAAGAATTAATTCTCATCTAGTTTCAATTGTTCTCCAAGCAAAACAATATTCTACTGAATGGAGTAGTAGAAAGCTGAAGGGCGGTCACTACAATGAGTCTTAAATTCTTGGCACAGTTAAATTTATCCTCACCCAAGCAAAACGTAATTGAAAATGTTCAAAATATTTATGGATGTACTCTTCCATTAGTTAGTAATTTAAACATAAGCATTGTGTTTAAAGAGAACTTTGTCGCATTTTATTAAAGTACAAGGAATATGAAATAGAATAGCAGCAATGTTATAATGAATGAACCAAACTTACCATTTGATTTAAATAACTACCTTAAAAGGTACAAGTATTGCTATGTACCAAATATAAATATAAATTGGCATTGTGAGTTATTGGATATTGGATATTGGATTTTAAAAATTGAGGGTAGATGCTAGTCTAGATATTTTAAATACATCTATTTCCTAAATGTTAGGAGATATCACCTGAATTATTTTATTTTACATTAGAGTTATTAAAAGAATGTTTTATTTTTATTTAAGAATTATTTTGTTGGTTCTTATTATTATATATTTAACCTATTGATATATATTGATAATATTGTCGAAATTAATTAGATTACAAAGTGTATTGTTACAATTAAGCTCAATATACAAATATTAATTCTAGCATTCTTATTACATAATTACAATAACTATCCACAACAATACAATCTTATCAATAAGTTTGCTTTACTAACTTTTAAATATCTAGATTAATAGAGCTAAATTAAAAATAATGATAATTAAAACCTTTTTTTTTCAAATGACATCTAATAAACAATACTTACAAATTATACAAAGATGTTTTTTAAGAACAAACACATGCAAATGTGTGTTTTTATGTGTTTTACAAAGAACATAAAAAGGAGTTAACGGTTTAAACAAAGCCAACAATAGAGGTAGTTTTAAGGGGAGACCAAAGAGCACAAAATTATACTTAGAGGTGGGGAGGGTGTTGTGGGATGGTGTTGTCACTAAATTCCAACAATCATACACTTAAGAACACCATGACACAATATTTTATGAGGAAACCTTAATGAGAGAAAACGACGACAAATAATTCATTTGTCAAACTTTTAGCAAAGTCTTTGAATGTTTATAAGGATGTGAAGATTTTGTTTCTTACCACTGACATTTCATAACCCAAATATTCCAATCACATTATTCATTGCACTATTCAAGAATGTTTTGTGAATCGTTGATTGTCATATTAAATCAGTCTTAGTTATCTTTTCCTTTGTGAACTTTATTGCTTAAAGTAATCAATGCAAATAACATGAGCCTGATTTCATTATGTTAGTGCCCTCTTGTATCTTTTCATATGAATTCTTCTATCTCGCAAAGGCTATATTCAGATCATATTGCCATATGAGTTAGCCACTCATTAAACAGTTGAACTCAAGTTGTTTATGTAAATAATGTCGGCTTTCATTAACATAATTTATTTCTTTAGAATGAGTGACACTTTTTAGACAATGGCGATGCTTTCTTTAACTCCACTTAGGCATAATTGTTGCCTTAAAATCATGTCAACTGCTGACCAATCTTATTGTATGTTAAATGCCACACATTATAATCAAGTTCCTCCTTTAATAAGTTAGAATCGCTCATTGTGTCCAATGAACACATTGTGAAAGAGTTCAAACATTAGTCTCTTCTTAATCACTGATTCATGCCAAGTAAACCTGTCCCCACTTTCAACAATGATGATTTATTATCATTGTTCTTTCTTGATGATTTCCTTGACATTGATAATAACTAATATGACATTATATGACATTAAAACTCATAACGAACTCCTTCTATAATGGTTTGATATCATTGACAATCTTATCTTTATAACTTTGAGATCAACGACAACATTTCCAACAGAGACCCCCTTGACGAAATGGTGCAACTTCTTCCATGTAGAGCCAACAACCAATGTTTGAATCTCAAGGGGTTGTGGTCTATTGTGTTGATCATGGAGAGTTGCTTATCTTGGTGTTAACGCATCAAAATTTTAAAATTTTGATCTTCAAATTGAAAATAAGGGTAGACTTCCCGTCAATGAGTTATCTGTCGCAAGTGTACTCCTTGTCTTTGGTGCACCGATGGATTCTTTTGTTGTTGTTTCAGATTTCCTTCGTTCTTGTGTCTGACGTTGGTGTGCGCCACTTTGTTGTCTCCTCTATTACTAGCTTTGTTTGTTGTGGGTGTGCTTTATATTGTTGCATCTATTGGTGCTTTCTTTCCCTCTAGGGAAGAAATCTCATCCTCTTCTTTGTGCCAAATCATCTTTGGTAGCCAAGATGTGGTGGAAAATGAGGACTTCTACTAGCACAAGTGTTTAATGTGCATTTTTTTTATTTGTGGTCATCTCTTCTTGATCTACGCAAATGGGTGTTGGATTGATGGAGGCCTCTTGTGGTGGATAAGATTGAACTCTACATTGGGAAAGTTTTAGGCTTGCTGTTGCTGCTGCTCTCTCTCTCTCTCTCTCTCTCTCTATCTCTCTCTCTCTCTTTTAACTTTTGGTCAACCTCCTTTAGTTCTCTTATTGAGCCACTAAATGTGCAAACAGTGTAGTTAAACATACAAACCTCCTCTCAATTTTGGGAGCCTTCTTATTATGAGGCCATTGATGATCTATTGGTAGCTTTTTGAAAGTTAATGATTCTACTTCTTTCATTGGACATTCCACATTTGCATGCATCTTGGTGGAAGTTGACATCTCCAAGCCCCTTCATGGAGATGTGGTTTTGATGTTTGATTGTAGGCCTCTCCATCCAATGTTACCGGTGCTTCTCTGTTGATCATGTGGTCGTGGATTGTCCTCTCTCATGTCACAAAGGACCTGTCACATGGTGGAAGGATGCTACTGATGACCACTTAACGTCTCTTGCCTCCAATGTGATTCTTGTGCCCTCAATACCTATCGTGGAACCCCCTTCTCCTCGTGTAGGTTGCATTGCCTTTGGAAACTAGTTGTTCTTCTCCTATTATACCTTCTACTGTGTCTTTTGTCGTTAATGTGTCTGTCGCGAGTGTCCTTCCAATCTCTATTGCAACCACAAGTTCTTTTGTTTTTACAACTTCTATTCTACCTCCAACTTTTGCTCTGCACCTTTTGCACACTTTTTGTGTTGGTAGACCCTCCATGTAGGTTTCCCCTCGTGCTTCCCCTTGTATTGGGTTGTTGGACGACAATATTATTGAGACTGAGATTATAATTAACAAAGGAAAGGTCTTCATTTTTCCTCTTCCCAATCTCATACTTGAGTTGTGGGTGTAAGTTCAACCCACTCTTGCTGTGGGTTGTTTGAAGTTTTTCTTGTGTTTTGTAAGCGGCATGTGTTTTTCAACCCTTGGGGTCTTTGTTACAGTAAAGAGTTCAACACCCTAGTTCACTACTTGTCTAATAAAAAACATCTTAAATAGAAATAGATTTCTTCAATGGCACTCCCTCTCTTATCCTTTGCCTTCAACGCTTCAAAGAACCCTCACTTATTTCAATTGTCAACCATGATGATTATTTGTCGATGAGAGGTTGTGGATATTTTGTGTGCAACATATCACAACAAAGATCTCTCTTTTTTATGTTGACTTCTCTTCCTAGACTTGATTTCGACCTTGGCCCTAACATTTTGGGCGTTGTTGTGCTTGTGATTCCCTATAGTGTTGGCTCACCTTTTGAAATGGTTGACATCAATGTGGGTGGTGCCCCTCCTCCGATGCTTACTATTCCCTATGTTCTTAGTGATTGAAGCTATGCATATCTTGTTAGTGTTGACATCACCATTGCTTTTGAGGGAGAAGATTTTTCCCATCCCTTTTGCTAAATCCTCCTTGCTGATTGTGTGTGGCTGAGATTTGGTGAGAAACAACGACTTCCGTCAATATAGGAGTCTAGTGTGGAGATTCTACAACCATCGACCTTCATTGTTCGACCTTCATAAATGAGTGTTAGATTCTTGGAGGCCTCTTATGGTTGGTAAAATTGAGCTCTTTTTATATGCTAAAGGTTTCTTTATTGCTTCTTTTTCTCTTCAAGGGGTAGAGATTTTGTGCCAAGTTGTGGTCTTGGGGAAGGCACTCTCTCTTCTTGAAGCGTTGGTCAACTTCATTTAACCCTCATTCATACATTTGGGTCCAATTTTCAACAGTCATTGGTCAGAATTCTGACCTCCATTAGCCCGACTTTCGACTAACTGAGCTATTGCAAATATTTAGTCAAAAAATTCGACGTACCCATGGTCATCGAAACTTCGACCGAAATGACGTCGAAAAATGCGAGTCTACTTTTGGATAATTTGGGTCCAATTTCTGACCTACCCTTGTCAGTTTATGTTTGCAATATTTTTCAGAATTACGATGCCAATCAGATGATCTATTTCAACGAGAGTGTTGTCAGATGTACAACAATGTCATCAGTTTATGTTTGTAATATTGTCGGAATTAGGATGTCAATCAGACAAACTATTTTGACAACAATGCTGTCGGATGTACAACACCATCGCCGATTTATGTTTGCAATATTGTCGGGATTACGACACCAATCAGAAGAACTATTTCGACGGCAGTGTTGTCAGATGTACAACACTGTCGTCGGTTTATGTTTGTAATATTGTCAGAATTATGACGCCAATAAGAAGAACTATTTCAATGACAGTTTTATCAGATGTACATCACCGTCGGCAGTTTAGGTTTGCAATATTGTCAGACTTACGACGTGATCTATATTTAAAAATAAATAAAAAATTAATGGTGTTGTTTGGTACAGTTTGGTGTAGGATTTTGTTTGGTACATGATCTGAGGTAGGTTGGTGCAAGTACTAAGGGTGGCACAAGGTTCTGCATGTGCCTTCATAGATGGATGTTGGTGGGCATTTTGGGTTGAGTTGTTGAGGACAAGGAATGGATGCGGGGCATGCCATTAGGTCAGTCAACATGCAAGCAGAGTGACTCAGTAGGAAGTCAATGAGGTTGAAGGTTGAGCGCCTGTGAACTTGGGAAAGCTAAGGCTTGCACAAGTGAGTTTGGTGCAGGATTGTCTTTCATTGGATGTCAAGAATGGTTCTTGGGCAGTTGATCGAAAGTGAGTTGTGGTGCATGTTTGAATGGGGATATGATCCATAGGCATAGTGGTATGGTGGTACAGCCGAGTTGGAAGGTGAGTACAACGACCAAGGGAATCTATGGGGCTAGGATTGCAGGTTTGCATGGAGTTGGTTTGAATGTAATGGATGCATGAGTAACATGGTTCACCAATGATGTCATATAGACAGAGACCAAGGGTCACACAAATTGTTGATGTGTCGACAATGACTTGGAAGTTGTTACTCGCAAGAGTGTAGGTGAGACAAGGTTCAACAAGCCTGTTACTTTTATTTTCATTTTTATTATCAATGTACAATTTATTATTTAATATTTTTGTTGTGTGGGTGGAGCGTGCGTTACTTTTCTCCACCATCCTTACAATTCCTTTCATTACTTCTTCTCCGCTTCAAACAATTGGGATAGTGGTTTTTGATCCACGCCTTCGATTTCCATCGATCCAAATTGTGAATGCATCATCATCACCATCATCTTTCTCACTCTACAATTATTGTGCTTCTTGGTCATGGCCACTTCTTGTGCGAATAATTTCTTCTTCGCTATCTCCATAATCAAATGATGGTGTTACAGGGTTTCAAAAAAAATGGAATATGTAGAGTACACTTGAATCGAGGGAATCAAAGGCGTGGATCGAAAACCACTATCCTTCCTGGCCCGAAAAGGGTATAGTAGAGTAGACTCGTCTTTCCTAGGCAACTCCCAATTTTTTGAAGCAGAGAAGAAGTAATGAGAGGAATTGTAAGGACGATGGAGTAAAGTAAGGCTCGCTCCACCCCCCATAACAAAAATATTAAATAATAAATTATATATCATTGATAATAAAAATGAAAATAAAAGTAGCAGGCTTGTTGAAACTTGTCTCACCTACACTCTTACGAGTAACAACTTCCAAGTCATTGTTGACACATCAATGATTTTTGTGACATTAGTTTGTTAATTGCAGCTGACACGAGGCAATTAGTGCTTGTCAAACTCATGGATGGAATACTACTTATGAAACATGGGTCAATGAGTTTGACTAAAAAAATACACATTGAATCTTGAATGCATGAAATAACAACTACCAGCAGGAGTAACAACTACCTCCGTTTTTATGTAAATCATGAATGCAATCTATAATACATGAAATTATCAGTAAAAACTATATCATGAAGACTGCATGTATATATGTTGCTGAGAAAGAAAGTAGGTGTTCGAGAAATCAACAAAAAATGTACAAGATGAAGTAGTGAATTGATCATGTTGGTGATCAGATATGGAGATCATGAATGTTCAAGAGTATGAAGCTGTGACCAAGGAAAATTTACCCAAGATGGTTTATGATTATTATGTATCTGGTGCTGAAGACGCCTTATAATTTTTATAATGATTAGGATTCCACGGATTGTGGAGACCCAAATTTGTAAATTGAACATGGACTCTAGCTCTGGTGTCTTTGTAGAATCAAGCGTATAGATTTCAGGGTTGATAATGACATATTTCTAAGACTTTTCATGTGGATCTTGCATATCTGTGTCAATTATTTTGGCTGGAGAATGCACTGAATTATATCTAAACATAACTAAGGGAATGGATGCCAGAGTGACTGTAGAATTGTATACAAGAATTCCAAAGTACAATTTATGATATTATAATGGTATGTAAGAGTAGATGGGTGACATAATGTGCTTAGATTTAATATTGGACCTACTAATGAATATGAATATCAAACTTGATTCTAATGAGGGAGATTTCTTATTGTTGGGTAAGTGCTTGGAATAATATATGATCAATATCATGCTTGAGACTACTTACTGAAACAAAACTCAGTCCTTTAATATACGACATATATATGTGCAAGAGGTAGGTTGTAATAATGCTCAAGGTGGTACAAATAGAATGCATATTAATTTGACACACTAAACCAAATAAATAGAACACATGTGAAATGATTGCCCCAGTGAATATGGAGAAAGAAAGAGAAGAAGTTTGGAACAAATAAAAACAAAGCTATAAAAGTGATAAGGCAAGGAACTAATACTAAAAATGATAAATGAAAAGAAACAAAGATATGGATGAAGAATCAAGCCCATAAGAGGGAGACTGTGATAACTTCTAGCAAAATTAGTTGGGAAACTATTTTAAACAAAGAGGAATAACAAGAATTAAATCGACTAACCAAGGACCAAAATTGGAAAAATAGCCTTCTCATCACCAAACATCTTAACAAAAACAAAATCAAACATTTTTATCAATAAAATATAGCTTCATAGTTATTGTTAAGAATTTTCTATGTTAGTATATAGAGGTCATCACAACACACAAATATATGATGGCATTTGTGCATGCTTACCTAATCTATTAGGTTATTATATGATGTGGATACATTTAAGGTTTTATCTATCATTGAAATTTCATTTGTCTTCAAAAACTTCCAATGCATAGTGATTTACAATGAAGATATTCCTTGATAAAAACTTCTTTAAACATGGTACTTACTAATGTGATGTTAGAAGTCAACCCTTCAAGGAGAGAATTAAAACATTTAGAGGCTAATGGGTTTGTTCTCTAATAGCTTCTCGTCTGCTAATGGGTAGTTCTTGACCGCCCTTAAGAAACAAAAAAATTGTCCAAAGTTTAATCGTACATTTCAAATTGGTGTTGGAGTAGAGGTAGCTTATCTAAGATTATCAGTGCCTCAATACAGTCCTATGACTGATAAGCACAAAAAGAATCCATGAAGAAATGTGTTAAACAAATAAGGTCACTGTTGTTAGTGATAGAAAATAGAGAATGCCGTCGAAATAAATGACAAATAAGATCAAAGCAGAGAGTAATCAAAAGCAAAATGGGGAAGAGAATAAATGTTAGCAACAGTAAGGTCACTGGTACGAACACTGTGATCACGATTGTTATTACAAACAAACAATGACATGTTGAAGACATTGATAAAGAACATGTAAAGTATCAATTCAAAATGCAGTGATAGTGGTCAAAGAGCAATGATATGTTAAAGGACGATGAGGAACGTATGCATCAATTGAAAAGACAATCATTTCTTCATTGTTTGGATGAATTTTCAAAGAAAGTACAAAGCAATGATATATTAGAAGGAAAAAATATTAGAAAGCAATGAGGAACATGATGTTGCATGATAGTGAAAGAGACCAGACATTCCATACCCCTTCATACAGTGAAAAGATAGTCAAACATCCAAAAAAGTGGATGGGGCTCTTTCTAAGCTAATGATAATATGTTTGCTCTTGTCAAAATTCAGTTATCTTTCCAAGTGGCTGTGATAATTTGATTCAAGGTTTTCCAAATTGATTTATTTCTATATTGTCAGTAGTAGCCAAAGAGTGTTTAATTCCTTTGGTATTTAAATTTTAGCATTATAGAACAAATTGACAAATGTTGGTTGATGAAAAGGAAAAGGGTCAAGAGTGCCTAATGACAGTGACGTGAGAATCAACAAAATCATCCACAATAAAGTGTTGAAATAGTGCGTAAGGAATGTTGAAAGTAAGAAAGAAGAAAAGACATGTATTACAATGCTTTCAAAAATAGTAAATCAATAAAAAGGGTAATGTATGCTATTAGGAAATTGATTTCATGCAAGGAACGCTAATATATGTTGTTGGGAGTATTGAAAGATGCATGTATTGACAATGTTTACAACTAAAAATCAGAACCAGTGTTTAGAGCAGAAGATATTGAAGAGAAGATGCATACAAGAAAAAACTCTCATGAAGAGAAACATGATGATGAGCTTTGAGATCAAAGGCACTGCTATGATAGTGGAGCATAGATCAAAATACACTGAAAATAGTCTTGTGCTTAATGACAAGACATGATTGCCATGTACAACAGGGATCAATGTTGTTGGAATGTGCCAAGAAGACTTCCATGAGGACAAAAATACACCACTGTCAAGAAGACATTGATATAAGCCACTATCATGGTAGAGATATAAGACACGTCCTATGTAAGAGAAGATCGTAGTAGTTCTTTCGAAGCACTGTCATAAAAGAGTAACCTTTTTAAATTCAAAGATGTCTTAAGAGAGCAGAAAAAATCATAAAGAGCAGCAGTCAATCAAGTGTTTACAATCATAGCAATATCACCATACTTCGTGGCATAGTTGGTCATGTTGAAAAAAAAAGTCATGATGAAAGCTCAAAAATAGTGATAAAATAGTGAAAGGAGTGTTGAAAACAAATGAAGAACATCAAGATAGTAAAGAATGTGAAGAACAATATTAATGAAAGACAGTGAGAAAGGCCATGAACCACATAAACAGTGTTGATAAGAGGGAAAACTAGTGAATATGGCCCAGTCATAATAGATCTTGATGACATAATTGTTAGTGATAAGCATAGGGATCGATGCATTTTTATAAGAACATAGAATGACTGTTATGGATAAGAAGTAGGCAATGTTAGAAACTCGGAGGTGAACTGTCATAGTAAGGTTTATACCATGAAGAGACCATGCCATGAAAGGGTAATAGGCACCTTGTAGCAGCAGTTGATAGAAGATACTTTTACTGTCTTTTGATGTGTCACTGTCCGTTAGAAGGTTTTATTTTCTATTCAAAGGGATGTTGTGAATGTTACATGTTAATTCAATGTGTTCTTAGCAACATTCAACATGCATGCACTATCATGAAGGATTTTTTGATTTCTTTCATCTTGCATGTTTTAATGAGAAGATGCAGTCCACATGAGATCAAATTCAAAAAGCACAGGACTAAGAATAATAGTTCTACAATACAGAGGGCATCTTTAAGATTCCCAAAATGACTTCCTAATTGGAGATAAGGTTGCCCATCAAATACATATAAATTCAAGCAACAATTTGAGTAGGAAAAAAATTGGATTTCTAATTCATCCGTTAGTTTGAGGCCTAAAAAGTGTGAATTTGATTTTTAAATTATTGGTGCATTTAACGAAGCCTGATTTTAAGGTGAGAGAGCAGTACAAAATGTTTTCATCTAGATTATAGGGATATATCAAGGTATAAATTCAAATTTCAAAAAGGGAGTTGGCATGTCAGATTTAGGTCATAATTTCTAGGGATAGAGATATCAATCAAAGTTCCTGATTTTGGTTGGGGGAGAAGATTTCAGCTTCATCCATAGCTACACACCTCAAATCAAGGGAGATAACTGGGATTTCAAATCTATTTGATTGAGGACTTGATTAGAAGCTTCTTTCTTCATAAAAGGCAACCAAAAGTTTTTTTTTAAGTTGTTAAAACTTAGTTGTCCATTCATACTAGTGGTTGAGAGCAGCACCTTCATATGAAACATTTATGTACTACATTACTTAAGTTGACTTGTGAAAAGCTTAAATGTTTATTCAAACAAATTATGACTCAAGTAGTAATTTTAGATTTAAGTCTTGGTGTATCATCTTCTAGTAGCATAGCTTCAATTTAATGTCATCTCTCTATCCCTTTTCTCGTCAAGTTTAGTAGTTTTTAGAAAGTCTTGAAGGGAACCAACCCTAAATTGAGAGGTTCATCCTCGCCATAAGTCACCCATAGTTTAAAGATGATCCCATGATTCACAAGGTAGCTGAATATAGACTTAGCTAGTGTGTAATCCTTAATAAAAATAGGAACATCAGGTCCTCCATTAGGATCACCACAATAAAAACATCATCATGAAATTGAAGGAAATGAAGATGTTTGCTAATCAATCATTGCTAGACATCAAGAACAATATCTATTCTATGAAAATACCACAACCATTAAAGGAAAACACACAAGTCATAGTATTAATCTCACTCCTATAATTCTTGAGGATTTGTTTTCTTCTGGGAGATCACCTCACCTAGATTAGTAGTCCTAGGACCTTACATTTTTTCTCGGGTGAGTCCCAGACTCCCAACATGCAAGCTCATAAAACAACCCATGTCTATACTCAACTTCAAAATCAAATGTTGCCCCATATCAACACACAACCATTTTGTCTGGGTAAGACAAAAATGTAGTAGGCTATGATAGAGCCTCATGAAACAATCCCCTTTCCAATCATCATCCTACACGCTGTCGTCTATTGTGAATGAATTTTTTTTAAATAAAAAGAACAACATTTAGAAGAGTTTTATTTGCAATTATTTTCAGGTTGTTCTGTAACAAAGTTGAAAACCTAATTTCCATGACCAAAATTAAGGAAGAAGAATGATCAAAATCATATTAGGAATAATACAACAAATAGAAATAAGAAAAACATTTACTTTTTGCATATGAGTAATTATTAGAAAAAAAACAATCCAGATAAAAATCAAACAAGTTTCAAAAGAGTGAAAAACTATCAATAGATAAATTATTTGATAAAGATCATTACTTTACCCTCTCTAAGCTTACCTAGATTTGACATATTGGATTTGATTAACTTTTCAATATGATGCCTTGGTCATTAACTAATAGTTAAAACATACAATTTTCTTTAAGCAGTAATATTTTATCTCATTCACCAATCCAACCTTTATAGGTAAAGGACAATTCAAATGAGGCTGAAAAGCATTGAGCATGAATGAAATAACAATGGACAAAAATAATCAACTAGTTCTATGTAATTTGTAACTTTGAACAAAAGTAATTCTAATATTTGTTCTATTTTGTATTTTTGACAATATGATGAAGTGTGTTGGCAAGATTAAGTTAATAAAGATTTTACTTTCAATGATGTGTTAAAGAGTCAAAATTTAAATATTTGGATGGAAGAGATAACAAATGTAATTGAGCCGATATTCACCACGTTGTCTTGATGTGGAGCATCCTGGTACTAATGGGTCATCCTTGACACATATAGAGCAAGATAATTGAAAAACTGGATGATAAGTAATGCAACCTCCATTATTACTAACTTTTGTAAGGTTATATTTTCATATAGTACATTTATTTTGCATGTCATTGTACATTTGCACTATCAGTAGTTGACTTACAGTTATGACCATTATATTAAATATATTTTTTTGATTAGTTAATTCAGATAAGTGAGTCATACTCAAAATAGAATTTGAAAAAATCAAGGATAAAATGCATGCCATATAAATGGGTGCAAAAATTCAAGTGCACTTGGCAGCCAGTACACGATATCCCATGAACGCAAAACATAACATAGATCTATAAAATTAAGATTTTGGTTCACTTTTGGAGTGGGAGAAAAGGTGTATGTTGAACAATACCTCACTCTTTTTCTTTTTTCTATGCACCACTTTCCAGTTTTCCTCTGACATTCCAACACTCATTTGATTTCTTTGGAGGTTTTTCCTTTTTTCCTAGAGACATGATTTCTGAGCTTATTGTGTGATCTGCCCTCTCCTCACTAGACTTGAGCTCCTGCATTGCCTTAACACTGCCCCTCCCTGCTTTAGGAGTACCATCCACCTCCATCCAAGCGGCCAATGTTTTTTTTGGTGGACCTTCTAGAGTCTCAAGACCGTGCCCAGTGGACATATTAGTTGTAGTAGGGGTTTCATCATCTGGGCAAGAATCTTCTTTCTCCATCAAGTAGTGGTGAGGGAAAACAACCCTACACCAAGTATCATTTCTATCATTCCTCTGTTTAATATATTGGGAAGCAAAATGACCAATATTATAACATCATAAGGGTATACCCTCATAATCTACAATCTAATTCCAACACCCTACTGTGGTGTTGAGGGAGATAACCCCTGGAAGATTTTTGGTAACGTCTATCTCCACCAAAATGTGAGTGTATGTGGTATGCAAATAGTTTGAGGAACCCTCATCAAACCCCCAAAATTTCCCCATGGAGTTGCCAATAGCTTTAAAACAGGAATCAAACCAAAACTAAAGTGGAAGATTCAGAAGGCTTACAGAGATTGGAATTGTAGTGAATTAAGATTCAGAAATTGGTCAAAAGAGGGATGCCAAGGTTAAGTTAAAGTAGTTATTGGACAACAATAACCGCAAAATCAAAATCATGTTTATTGGACAACAACAAAGAGGTTGTTGTCTACAAACAGTAATAACCCACATTGGTAGAAAAAGGAAACCATGATTTGGAAAGAAGACTTATAGAAGAGAAACCTAGCAGTGACACACATCGGCAAGGCAATTGTTTTCTTACGTCAGGGACAAAACAATGAAAGTATCTACAAAATACATACATTGTAACCAACTATACAACTCAAGACCATGGCATATTGCGTGATCAAGTCTAAGAATTGAATAAATCAAGTAAATTTTAATACAGTTCCTCCTCTGGGATTAGTCTACATCTCACTCTTACTAATATTTAAACATAAAGGTACCTACATCAAGAGGAAGGGAAGAAAAGTTGCTTGACAACTTTTTGCAACTTTGCAAAAAAGAAAGTTCAAGATAAGATGGCACTCTTTTAAAACATCCTCCCTTTCTCATGTAATTTGTAGATGATCTTACCATCCCAGGACTATCTTGAGGTAGCTTATTGAGTTTATGTAGCATCACATAACTGATCTAGGTTTTTAAAATACTAGATATAGGCTACTAATATTGAATTATAGATAATGAAAATCATTGAAAATGCAAACAGATGTCATGAATGAGTACAAACCATAATTCAAGCTTATTAAAATTGTAGCATATAGTGTATAAATACTCAAAACATTCAACATTATATGAATTGAGTTTGTTATGCTAAATATACTGAAAAGAAAAATGAGGAATAATAACTCACCATATCTGCAATATTTCAAATGCATTTTCCTTTAGCTGTCACATCTCCAATGTTTTCTCCTCAAGTAAAATCTTTGTATATTTGAGAGTGGGTTGATGTGGAAGTCACAACAACGATGTTCTGTAATATCTTACTTATTTACAAGATGATATAAATGTAAAGAAGATAACTCCAAATTTGATTTAAGATATTCAAAGTTTCAAATTACAAACATACCTTACCCACGTTAGAAGCACAGACGAATGGAAAAAACAAATGAGGAGTTGTTGTTGTAGCCAACTCCATTGCAACACCAAATTCCATAAAGAGGTCATTGGTAAAGTGAAGTTGTAATAAAGCATGTAATGCTTAATATGCATTCTATACAATTTCGTGAAGTTTAAAATATATATAAGTTCAAATTGACTCTTCCATTCAATAAATAATTAGTCTTAGTGTCATTCAATGGTGTAATGGTACAAATGTTGTCATAGTCATATATAATAATGAAATTGTCAAATTCATCAATGGTACGTTCCTCATCAGCTTGTGCTATGCTAGAATATTCTCCTACTTCACTAAAGTTAAACCTACTACTCAAGGTATTATAATTCTATGTATCATAGCCTAAGACAAGAAATTTATGCACACCCTTAGGTATTATTAGTTTAGGGATGCCTTGAGTCTATGAACTAAGAGGATAGTGACTATCATATCCCGTTTATTCCTTGATTTTGAATCCTTTGTCATACTATTTCACTAGCATATTTACTTCAAGTTTCTCATTTGTTTCCTCTGATTATGTTTCATCTTTGTACAAACATCCCAAGATGTATTCTTCCATTTTATCTTACAAGGCTCCTCATTTTGTGAAATTTGTTGGTTTACAAACTAAGGTCATAGCCAATGTGGTTTGCCATAAGTACAAGGAGAAAGGGGTAATTGCCTGACACAAAGTGCTTGAATCATGCTATATGATCCCACTCCTTGGTCTTTCACTTTCACTTTTCTTTTACTCTCATGAGATTTAGAAATGGAAGTTGTCAATAATTTGGGATAAACAAAGGATGTAGATAGAGTTGCTTCACGATTATTAGGTGGTGGTACCCTAAATTTTGAGAATTTAGAAGTCCCAATCCATTATCAAGAAGAAAGTTTCTCCATACTAAAAAAATTAAAGGAAGGAAGCTTTATGATGCAAATAAATAGAACTAACTAATTGAAGTCTTCAAAAAATGTTGGAATTTCAACCTGCTACAAAGATGATGCCAACAGAGGCTGAAGATGGTTGAATTTTAAAAATCTAAAACTGACCCAGTTTGGGAAATCAAATTTCCTATCTCCAGCAAAAATCTTAGCTTTTCACGATGTGTTTTGGATTTTTGACCAAAGCCAAATCCGAAAGTTAGGTAGTTATTTTTTAGTTAGTTTATTGTTTTTTCAAAATAT
>MU223303.1:2377524-2395600 GCA_018584345.1 Thuja plicata | reverse complement strand
TATATATATATATGAAACTTGTTAGTTATTAATCATGATGATATATATGATAAACATTATATGGAAAGTCATAGAGATTACTCATTCATATGATTTCATCGATAGGATTACTCCGACCGAAGCTACAAAACATTAACAATTGGTAGTGAGTTTGCTGATGTGATTTTCATTGAAATGCCTTGGTACAATATATTACATACTACTAATTTGAGCCATATCATGTAATTCAGTTTGCCTTTTGGTGATGTTTACTTTTTAGAGTTATAGGAGAGTAGAGTGTGGTTTGTGCGTGATGGGTTGACAATTTTGATCACAGTAGTGTGGTGTCAACATGGTGGTTCCTTTTTTAGATTGATTCAGAACCCTGTGATCACAAGGGTTTGCAATTCAATAATTGTGGTTGAGGGAGCCAATGTTGGCTTACTAGAGTTTACCCCCATGTATTTCACTGGTCCCTTTCAAGAGAAATCCTCTAAGGAGTTGATTGAGCTTGTGGTATTTGATTTCTATTATTACACAAGGTCTATTGTGTTAGTATCTGTTACCCCAAAATTTGAAATTTGTGGTCCCCTTCCTTCTTAGGACTTAAAGACCTACATTTGGTTCGACCCTTCATTGTCAGCCCCTTTACTCCTACTAAACATCCAGTCGATCCGACTTACCAAGCGCCCACACTCAAACTTGATCTACCTGAAATTTAGAGAATCCATTGGCTTTACCGACTGTGCTAGCTCCTATTGTCGGGAGGTCGCGTGGAATCCTGAACTGCCTAACCTTCATAACAGTTCCGAGTATCGAGTGAGCACCTGATCGCCAACAATTCAAGTCATCGGTAAGTCGGGTTAGCAGTCAAATTTGGACTATGTTGATTGAGTAATTAATTCCAGCCACCCTTCGACTCTCTGATTATATTGTACGACACATATATCAAGGCATAATCTTTTCAAATCCTGGGAAAGTACAACTCTTAAATGGTAAGTGTAATGAGGTATATTTATTGAGGTGGAAACATGTTTTTAAATAGATACATAGCCATTATTGTATGTCGTTGAAATTAAATGATCTTAAAGTCTGATTACAAAGAAAGGTGGTGGCATTTCTGAGCTCAATTTTTTTCTCAAGATGGGGCTTCTTACAAATAACGAGATGTGGAATGAAGAACTAATGCTCGTCGCGCAACCCGACCTGAATTGGCCTCAGGTAGAACAAATTGACATCATCTCTCAGCTACACGAACACGTGGAAGGTCGAAAGAGAAAACTAGTTATGTTGAATATCGTAGTTGAACCTTTGTCCTGGAGGAAGAAGAAGAGTGTGCCAAACTTCACAACCTTTTCATGTAAATTCAGCTGGAAGCAGATAGAGACCATGTTCCTAGGGCAATTTAGTTTTTTTTATTTAACATGCATAGAACCTTTGTAATTAGTAGTAGTAATGGTAAACTTTGGAGTGTTAAAATTGTTTCTGTTCCAAGGTCCTTTCTTGATATCGACCGCTTTCAAAGACAGTTATTTTTAAAATGAATGGTTTCATTTTGTATATATAGGCTTTTTGAAAGGTTAAAAAATGAAGGGGGGGGGGGGGGGGGGGAGGGGCAAATGGAAAGAAAATAGCTCTGAAAAGAAATTCTAGGATATGGCCATTTTTTGTAGTAAAATGTATCGAACTTTGTGTCTTTCTATTTTGAGCATCTTTGAAATGGAAATATATATATATATAAAAACTATGTGTTTGTTATATTCTTTTTGTACTGTGTATTAAACTTTGAATTATGATAGTTTTTCTCATGGTTCTTGCCTATCTAATTTGGTTATAAATGCTTTTGCTTTGGAAACTTTGGGTTCTGAAGTACTTATCCACTTGGGGTTGAAATTATCCAACCTCTTTCTATTTCATGTGTTATGTAATGTAATGAGCTTTGTATCATTTTATCTTTCCTTTACTGTAGATTTTTTCGTCACACCAGAGGCACGTACTGTTGGTGGAGAGAGATCTCATTGTGGATATAGTCGCTACGTCAACACCCCCCACACGATAAAGCCAGATACAACCACGTACCATGTGGGATTCACACCCCCTACGTACCACATCGATAAGTCGAACTTATCTAGGGCTTGAGGGACTCGAACCGATGACCTACGCTTTGATACCATGTAGATTTTCCTGTCACACCAAAATCACGTACTGGCGATGGAGAGGGATCTCATCGTGGATATAGTAGCTACGCCAACATTTACCCTATCTATAAATTTCATTCGCATATATGTCATAGTTATGTGCATATGTTAGTTTTCCTTTCCTTCTTTCTGGTTAAAAGCATATCTCAATAAACCTCAAAACACATTATAAGAGGGTTTTGTACCTCTAAAATTCATAGGAAGATCATCAATTCAACGGAGATCTCTCCTACTGTTAGTTTCTAGTTGTCTTTCATCTCAGTCATAGTAAGTCATTTTTAAGATTATTTTAGAAAGGCAAAATTTGCAAGTAACAGTATCTTGCAGGACAACATTTTCAATAGATGGTGCTACATATTTCCTCGGTTGACTTAGGACCTTAGGATCATTCTTGGTTTTAGTTTGCACTAGTCTATTGATTATAGGATTGTATTGGCAATGCTTAAGAGCAAGTAATCTTTGGGAACAACATATTGTAGTGTCCTCATTTTGATGTTCTAAGTAGTGCAGTGGTCGCTAACTTTCTCGACTTGTGTTAGCATGTTCAAAGGAGCAATTTGACGCTATCAATGAGCTCAAATGGTTTAGAGGATCATATGACACTATCAGATGTTATTTCCAACTTCCGGTTTGGGCTCCAAGATTCTTGAGGGAGCGTCCGTTAATGGTGAGCTACTCAATCGAGTTTGTTTATCATCTAAATCATTTAAATCACTCTTATGCAGTCAAATTTCAATTCTGAAGCATTTTGACCATTGTCGCTAATTGAGTGTATTATTAAGTTATATTTAATTATTTTCAATGAGGTTGTCTTTTTAATTAAATATACTTATTGGGCACCTCAGTGTTATAAGGCTTAAAAGTGATTGTAAGTGTTGGAAATGCTTTATGAGTAAATTTAATCACTTTTTGGAGTTAAAAGTCTTAAAAAATTAATAAAGTGATTTTAAAAGAGTTTATGGAAAGTCCCTTAAAAAAATTATAAAAAGATGGATAGAGAGCTCATTTGCTATGTTCAATTTATCATTTCTAATATTTCTCTCTGAGAAAACCCTGTTTGATTTCTTGATTTGGATTTGGATTCGGATCGATGACAAAGGAATACCACGCAACTTTGCGAATTACAGAATCTGAAAAATTTTGAAGGAAAAACATTATGAAAACCCATTAAAAATTTTGTAAGGGAAAAAAATATGAAAATCTATCAAAAAAATTTTAAGTAAAAAAATTATGAAGACACATCAGAAATTTTTTAAAGAAAAGAATTATGAAAACCCATCAGAGAAACCTTCATGCAGAAAAACACAAGACTTCGTGTGGTAAACAACATATGCAAGCAACATGCAACTCACAAAAAACACATGCAAGTAACATGCGACCTTTGAAAATCATAGACTTTTGCTCAAACCATGAAATCACGCGATCAAAACCCTCGACCAAGCTCACGATTTTTAGCAAAAATCTTCGAAGATGAACCACAATTTTCATAAAATACCTCCAACGATTTTTATTTTAAACAATTGAAAAACAAGTTTCTGGAAATAAAAAAATACATTTGAAGAGGCTCGAATTTTTCTTTAAAAAATTGTCAAATTTATGAAATCCCATCAACTCGCTCTAATACCATGTTACACAGGTAATTCGTAAAATATTGGATAGATTAATGAATGAGCAAGACGCTCATTTATAGTTTACAAGGACAATGTTCCTATAACGAAAGAATAATAACAATATTAGAACATTCTAATATTTACAAGAATTACAATATTACAATTAAAATAATAGTAAACAAAATAATGCGGAGATATTATTCTAATAAAATCAATTACTCAAATTATTTTTGTTAAATATTTTTTCTTAACAAATAAATATTTTAAGTGCACAAAATGAAATTAATGAAGTATTTTTAATACTATATTAATATTTTTTAATTTTAAATTTGAGTTGTAAATAATCAATTTTATTTTTTCGCCCCTTCCACCCTAAAACATTGTTTTGTTACATTGGACAATGTGATGTTGCGCATTCACCAACTAGAAAATTATGTTTAAATAAATGGTTTCTATATATTTTAGTACTATATTAATATTTTTTAATTTTAAATTTGAGTTGTAAATAACCAATTTTATTTTTTCGCCTTTTCCACCCTAGAACATTATTTTGTTACACCAGACAATGTGAAGTTGCGCATTCACCATCTAGAAAATTATGTTTAAAAAAATGGTTTCTGTATATGTATGTGATTTGTGACTTGTGATTTAGAGTTTCCATATATATATGATTCATGATTCCATGTATTTTTTTAGAGTTTCAATATTGTTAGAATCACATGCTAGCTTGATGATGAAAATGACAATGTGTCACTAAATACTATACATATATGAACCTATGAGTTCCACGAGTACTTCAACAAATACTAAAACTTGATGAGGTACACGATAGGTTTGAAGGGGGTCACATTGTTTGTAGAAGCCACATGCAAGCTTCTTGAGCAACATCAACCAATAGTGCATGCATATGAAGTCAAACACCAAATACATTCACAAGAATGTGCAAGTTTGGTCTGGATTTTCAAATTGATGGTGGTAGCATAAAGAGGCTCATATTGAATGTTAATAATTTAGCAATGATTCCTTGAATTCAGTCTTATAAATTTGGACTTTTGAGTTGTTACAACACTCCAGAGGTATATAGATAAGTCACCATTGTAACTTATTATTGTATGCTACACACCTTTTCAAATACATAGTAGTTTATGATGTATGCTTTACATTAACTAGGTCTAATTTTGAATTTACTTAATCTTTTAATTTGCGAATCAGGGATGTGGGTTTCTTGAATTTTTTGAATTCTTGTATTGTAACCCTATTTGACAAGTTTGTATTTCAGTTGGGCCAATCTAAATTCACAAACTGTTTGATGGAATGTGAAACTTATACACCAATTTTTGTGTTTGTTTTATTTTTGAAATAAGCATCAGCAAGAGGGTGTTGGCCCGATGTACAATATCAGCACTACAGGAGAATTAACAGCAAATTAATCCAACCTAGAGTGCAATCAAACAGTTCACAGTCATCTACGTCTATCAAAAACCAAAATAACAAAACTATAGTACCAGCAAGAATGCTTAGTTCCAAAAACCAACGAGCAGAGAGTATAAAGTTTAAACATAATAAAAACAAGCCACTAGGGCTAATAACCAGCATTAGTCTTAAAATTAAAACTATAATTAAAAAAAGCACCCCAGCCAAAAGGCTTGTCCACGGCATCCCCAGGAACCAGCAACAGAGTCATTTCCCGTCCCATAAACGATTTGACAACGGGTCAGCCCACTCTTCATGAAGGAACTTGAAGAGTTCTCGGGGTTATCCTCCTCCAGCACCTGACCATCCAAAGCCTTTCATTCAACAAACAGAGAGTAGTTGATGAGGCATGCATGATCTTAAGGGCAAATTTGCTGACATATAGTAGCCTTCTGTTGGTACTTTCCATATCCACTTTGAGCTAGGCCACGGTTTTCTCCAAATGGGCAATTTGGTGTTTGAATCTGCCCACCAAACCACTAGTGGCAATTTTAGCACCCTCAGCCATATTAGCACCCTCGACAGTGGGGACAATATTTTCTTTAACCTCCTCAGTTGAGGTGTTCAATTTATTATCTTTATCCTCCAATGGGTGTGGGATATTCTCATTATCATCTCGACTATGCGAGCCAACTGAGGCATCCTCCTAGTCTAACAAATCTTTCATGGCTCTCTGCACTTCTCCTTCGCCAACGGGGTGGAGCGGCGGGTTTGGCCGGGGTGGGGATCAACAGACTCAGTGGTTTCAAGGTTAATAAGAATCCTTTTACTTTTTTTGGTCGGTCGCTGGTTGGAATTATCAGGGTTAAGGTTGTGCTTAGAACCAGCGAGAGAGTCAGGGGTGGGGTGAGTTTATGAGGACTTATGGCTAGCAGCAGGAGTGGAACAGCCCATCGAACCAAAAGGCGTGGGAAAGCCTTTGTTCAAAGAAACCGAGGGCAAAGAAGGCGGTTGGTAAGTCTAGGTCACCGCAACAGAGGGAGGAGGGCAAAGGGCACGATGGAAGTTATATAACCTTAGAATCAACCCTTGGTGGAGGATAACCGGTTTTTTACCCAGAGAGATGGCTTCAACGATATCTGCAACATTGTTTTCAATGGAATGTAAAAGATAAAACAAAATGAAAATCAAGATTTTATGCCTTAGATGGTTTAAGAAAGGCAGAGGGTAGTTATAAAAGGTACCATACCGTCCCTCCAGCATGAAGTATTTGATGACCAACTTGCACATTTTCAGCCAGAATTCTAGGAGGTCCGAAATACAATAACCCACGTTTTTAGATACAGGGCTCTCCTCAAGATTTCTGAAAAACTGAACGTCCATTTTTTCCTAGGTTTTGGCAGTCTTTTTCCATTTTCGACCAGTAGTAGGCATGCACGTGGCTTTGCTGATGACTTCCTCGTTGATCTCAAACGAGATGCCATTAATAGTAACGCTCTTTTCGTTCTAGGTTCTCGCAAATTGCTTGGAGATCATCTCGTCATGACCCGTCAAATTCTTCATGAACAAAAGGATCCCACCTTTGCAGAAGTACATGACCATCGGGTCGGAGGAAAATTCCTCCTCAATCTTGTCTGGCTCCACTCTGTGTTTATCACCTCCCATTTCCAGGTCGTAGAGATAAAACAAGGGCACCCACACAAAAAAATGTGGCTTGTCGAAGAAATGTCGTGCGTACCAAAGAGTTGTGCAAAAAACCAGAAAACACATTGTTACTAAAACACTGGTGAATCGCCAAGCAGATGCGAAAAATGGCGAGGTAAAAATTGTGGTTTAGCTTAAAAGTAATCGTGCCACAAGAAAACCCATAATTAGGGTAGTAATTACCTTGCGCATCATAAATCATCGCTAGAGCCGCAAGGGGAGCAAACACGTGGGAATGGCGTTGTAATTTGCAAAAGTCATCAATAAAATCCACCCCAAATCTACGATAATCCTACGTAAATCACACTTGCCACAGATGTCATTTAATGGAATAATGGCACAAAAAAGGTAAGATAATAGAGCTGGGCCACGTCAATCTCCAAGTTAAAATTAAGAAACCTTCATCGTATGCCACGTGGCATATCGAAACAAGACTTCGCAAGTGGCAAGAGAGTACGAGCAAGTAGGCCCAGCCTTTGGCACCCAAACCCACAATTGGATTTCAAACATCATGATGGTCGTTGGTGACATCACTCATTTCCTGCCTAAGCAGGTCCTGAGTAGACTTGGGGAGCTAACTATCAGCCCTCCAACATCGCAACCCGTTGAGCAGCAGACCAGCAATAGCCATGGAGTCCGCGACAGAAGAGAGGATAGTCCAGAAAGTATTGCAAAACTTGTTATTGTTAATGCAACCTGTTATGATGTTCAAAGCTTGGAAATGAGTATTATAAGAAAGACCAAACATTTTCCAAATTTCATAAGCAAATAAACACTCAAAGAATACATGGAAAACAGACTCAGGATATCTACAAACAGTGCAGAGATTGGGATCTCCCCCAGGTTTCTTGAAAGGTAGTTTATGCAACAGAAGTCTACACAAAAAACAATCTTAGGTTCCACATGTCTTGACCAAATAGAAGTGAAGTATATGTTCCAATCAGGAAGAGGAGCACCAAGGTGCCATTTGGAGTTAGCATGGGTAAGGATGTCCGGGTTATGGGGCATCATATGGTACAAGTATTTGCTTTTGACAAGATGGAGGGGGGAATTGTTTGGCCAAGTAAATTGGAAGGAGCATGTGTCAGGGGAGCAACAGGCTACCACACTCCCCAATGAGTTGAGGGCAACAGATAGTATTGCATAGGTTCTTCCTTGTGTTTGGGGTATACTGAAATATTTAACCAATTTTTCCCAAGGGATGAGTTTACCATTGTGAAGAACATCCTGAAAGTGTTTGATACATTTCTCTGTCCACTTCTTTGCAGAGCAGCCTTGAAGTAATGTCAGTGGCTTGTTCTTGTGATTTAGATTCCACCACACTGACTTGCTACCACAGACCACCCGATTTCCTTCCATTGGCTCCGTGCTACAGAGAAACTTCCTTACAAATCTCCAACCCTTCTAGATGGCTTTGAAAACATTTGAGCCTTGGACAATTACCTTCCTCTCTAACCCCAACAGATCTGAGAAACATAGCTTATTCCAATGCTTCGAATTACAAGGATAAGCCCTATACAAGTTGTTCCTTATCAAGATCTTCCACGGCTCCTCTCCTATAGAGACCTTAGCAATCCACTTAACAACAAGTGTTATGCCTTGGGTTCTGAGGTTCTTTAGTCCTACACCTCCCCAAGCCTTTTCTTAGGTGCACCAATCCCATGAGACAACATGTTTTTTATTGTTTCCTCTACCATCTGACCATAGAAAGTCTCTGACAATCCTCTGTATAATGTTGAACTGATTTTGGTTAAAAAGCCAAGCCGAGGAATAGTAGATGGGGTATGAGGAAAGAATTTTCTGACATACCTTAAATCTACCTGGGAAGGACATGAGGTTACTGTCCCATTTGTTCAGCTTATGGAGGATTATGTCTTTGACCCAGTTCCACATGTCATTAATATTGGGATCCACCGCAAATGGTATACCCAAATACCTGACAATGTGGTTAGGACCTCCCCATTCAAGACCAAATTTTCTCCACCACCCTGGGGGTTGTTGGTCCTATCCCAGCATAATAGACTTAGAAATTGAGATCTTGTTGCCTGAAGCCAGGCAGAATAAGTCCAATTTGGCCATAAGTCGGTCCATATTTTCTTCCTCAAGGCTCATGAGGATTGTTGTATCATCATCAAATTGGATATTTGAGACATCTTGTTTATTAGGAAGGGATATACCTTTAACTTTGGGGGATAAGGAATCATCCCTCGGGAGGTAACGGAGGGAGTCTGCAGCTATAACAAAGAGGGAGGGGGCAAGGGGGCAACCCTGCCTAATGGATCTGGCGAGTTCAAAGAATTCCGATCTTACCCCATTGATCTCTACAGCCACCTTAGCACCAAGAAGCAAAGTAGAAATCATCTTGCAGACGGATGGCGGAAAACCTAGACTTTCTAGCATAGTTAGGATAAACTTCCATTCTATTCGGTCATATGCTTTTTCATAATCAATGAGCAACAAGGAACTATGATGCCCAAAAGTTTTGGCCCAGTCCAGAGCTTCCCAACATGTTATTAGATTCTCTAGAATGTATCTTCCCTTGACAAAGCATGTCTGAGTGTTATTCACCACTTTTGGGAGTACATTAATAATCCTAGGGGAAAGACCTTTGGCAAGGATCTTGTATCCAATGTTAAGTAGGGTAATAGGTCTCCAATTTCTAATTAGAAGCTTGTCTCCTTTGGGAATTAATTTGATTAGTCTTGCATTGATTGTAGGTCCCAGTGTACCAGTATCAATGGCCTCCCTGAAAGTCATGAGAAGGTTGTGGCAAATCCAGTCTATGTTGGTTTTAAAAAACTCCACTGTAAGTCCATCTGGTCCAAGGGCCTTGTCATTGGCCATACTCAAAATGGAATCCTTGATTTCCTTGATTGAAAGCTCCCTCCTATCATAGTCGTGTCTTCCTCATTTATCTTCTTTGGAATGATTCCTCTGATCTTCTGTCTGGACATATAATATATGTTGACTAATAATAATATATTATATATGTTATATTATTATTAATCATATGAAATTTAATATTTAATATTATATTATTATATTATTCTTAATTAACAATTGATTGATGAAACATTATAAGATTGATTAAATTATAATTAATGGGAAGAGGCATGTCCTTTCTTATAAATAATAATGAATAGACATGTCCCATGGAGGGACATGTCTCTCCTAACCTCATTCCCAATATAAATGAAAGAGAGATTGTTACATTTGAAAAACACATAAAACATACAATGCTATTACATTTGCAGCTATCCGAAAAACTTAACATGGTATCAGAGCCTCTTAGCATGAACAACATTAAGAAATGACATGTCTCTTCCCATTAATTATAATTTAATCAATCTTATAATGTTTCATCAATCAATAATTAATTAAGAATAAAATAATAATTTAATATTAAATATTAAATTTCACATGATTAACAATAATAATATAACATGTATAATATATTATTATTAATCAACATATATTATATGTATTCTAATGATCATACGACTAAAGCTACAAACATTAACACTCCCTCTTAGGTAGGGAGGATGATCAAACAGAATGTGTAGTGGTCTCCTATGTACACTTATGACCCTCGCCATAGCTATACAAAACATCAACATCATCAAGCAACAGTTTCCACATACGAGCTTCCCTCACCGAAGAGACTCCAAAGGAGTCATCCACGAACTACTGTAGGACCGAGGGGGGGAGGGTAGTGGCCGATTTTAATCCCCTCGATTCTCCTTGATTGAGCCAATTGCATCATGTTGCATCTGAGGACCTCAACTAGAAGGATGAAGAGGTAAGGAGATAGGGGGTCCCCCTAGCGCAGACCTTTTCCTGGGGCGAATTTAGCACTATATGTTTTGTGTTTTTCAAATGCAACAATCTCTCTTTCATTTATATTGGGAATGAGGCTAGGAAAGACATGTCCCTTCATGGGACATGTCTATTCATTATTAATTAACAATAATTTAATAATTTAATATTAAATACTAAATTGCATATGATTAATAATAATATAACATATATAATATATTATTATTAATCAACATATATTATATGTATTCTAAATCATACAACTGAAGCTACAAACATTAACACTCCCTCTTAGGTAGGGAGGATGATCAAACATAATGTGTAGTGGTCTCTTGTGTCACTTATGACCCTCACCATAGCTATACAAAACATCAACATCATCGAGCAACAGTTTCCACCTACGTGCTTCCCTCACAGAAGAGACTCCAAAGAAGAAGGTATCATCCACGAACTGCTGCAGGAGCGAGGGGGGAGGGTAGTGGCCGGTTTAATCCCCCTGATTCTCCTTGATTGAGCCAATTGCATCATGTTGCGTCCGAGGACCTCAGCTAGAAGGATGAAGAGGTAAGGAGATAGGGGGTCCCCCTGGCGCAGACCTCTTCCTGGGGAGAATTTAGCACCAGGTTTGCCATTCAACAACACCGAGAATCTGACAGTCTCCACACAAGCCCTGATAAAAACAATGAAAGCTTGAGAGAAGCCAAAAGAAGCTAACACATTGTATAGGAAGATCCAATTGACCTTATCATAGGCCTTAGAAATATTTAGTTTGAAAGTCATCCCCGCCGACTTGTTGCGGTCAATGGAGTGTAGGATCTCGTGGGCAGTGATGGCCGCATCAATGATTTGCCTACAAGGGACAAATCCCTTTTGGTTAGGACTAATGATCTTACTGAGCAGGGGTTTGATATGATTAACTATAATCTTAGAGAAGACCTTGTAGAGGGTGTTGCAAAGACTTATACGCCTGAAATCCTCCATAGCTCTGGGTTCATCACATTTGGGGACCAAAACAATTTAGCTATCATTGAGTTGTTTCAGGAGTTTCCCAGTCCTGAAGAAGTCCCGAGCAACCCTCGTCACACCTGAACCCACAATGTCCCGAAATTCTTGGAAGAAAGCCAGGGGGAATCCATTTGGACCAGGAGCCTTGTAGGCTATCATAGAAAACACGGCTCTGTGAACCTCATCATCAGTGACCCTGGAGAGGAGGGTATCATTATCAAACTCCGTAACCACCCTGGGAAGGTGGGAGATGAGTTGATCCTGCAAGTCATCCAGGTTGCCCGGGCCAGAGTCTAAAAAGGTTTGGGTGAAGTAATCAGTAGCCAGATTGCCAAGATGAATAGGGTCAGAAATATCCATTCCCGACCGGTCTCTGAGAGTGTTGATAGAATTCCTCTTCTTGTGTTTACAAGCAGATTGATGGAAGAAGGCGGTGTTGCGGTCCCCCTCTTTCAGCCATAGGACCCTAGATCTCTGTTTCCAGAAGACTTCTTCATTGGCTAATACATCCTTCCAACACTTCCTAGTAGTTTTCTCTTCAATGTGGAGGTCTTGCAAGAGACTGCCAGCGGCCATTTGTTCTTGGTGGTCATCAAGTTTTCCAAAAAGCACCTTCTTAGTTTTAAATGTCTCCAAAAGTGGTCTTATTCCAACCTTTGACAGCGCCTCTAATAAGCTCAAGCTTGGAAGCAACCCGAAACATCGTCGTGCCCTTCACCGGGGTAGACCACTAGTGCAAAAAAAATTCACGGAAGCTGGGGTGGGAGGCCCACATAATTTCGTATCTGAAAGGGGCAGGGTAGGGATATAGCACATCAATCCACTTGAGCAGGAGAGGATTGTTGATGCTATTTCTGTTGAGTTACTTCTATTTATTTTTCTCAAAAATATTCCCTTACCAATATAAGTAGAAGCTTTTCTTCATTGCCTGGAATGGCCAGATAATCTTACTTTAATCGCTCTTTACTGATTGTGCAAAGTAAAGGAGATTGTCTACTGCTAGACAGATATTTGGCTAAACTCTTCATTGCTTTGTAGGTTCATTTGACCAACGTTGGTTGATACAGATGAAAGTCAAATTTTCAACAAGATTTTCCTTGTTCCACTTTACGTCTCTTCTTCTTGTTAAGTCTTGTAGCTACATTAAATCTTCTTTAGCTGCCCAGAATCTCACAGTTGACTCCTTTGCAAAAATTATAAGCCATTAGATCTGTGTGGATGCAGAAACTTTGCAACATGCATTTTGGCATGAAAGTTACCACTTTTCAAAATCTATTAGCGCCTTCTCGGCATTCTTCAAATTTGCTTTGTGACTATCTTTTCAATTATATTGTTTTTAGGTTTCTTCTTTCTGATTCATTGTTCTTGGATTTTGATTTTCTATATACAATTAAGGTCATAATTAAATAACTTTTTTGTCTTTGATTGTAGTTGTTTTTTTAATTTGTTCAAATATACTACTACTATGCATGAGAGAGGATTGACCTTTCAGCCTGTATTGTTTCAGATGAGATGATGCATGACAATGGATCTGATGCACTACGAGATTTGAACCAAAAGTTATTCTCTTCCAAAATTCAAAAATCGTGGCAATCTTTGGAGTAGATCAATGCATGCTTCAAGAGTTTGTTAATTGGTCATCTTCTTGAAATCAAGTCTTTATACAATGGCCAATGAAAGAAGGATAACATTCTTGAACTCAAGTCTTATACAATAGACAATGAAGGACAAACCATTGTTTGTCAATATTTAAGTTGTAAATAAAGATGGACGATTCAAGCAGTTGCAAGATATCAATATTTCAATAAAATTATTAAAATACATATATGTAACACAGGATTTGGGGGAACAATCTGTAAATTTTTTTATCCCTAAAAAGTAAAATGAGAAAACAAGGTATCAATCATATTTGAACATATATTGTTTAAAGGTGTGTATGCAGCTTAATCGAGGCTTCTTGTTAATTCCTTTGAAAGCAACTGCAGAAACAAGTGTTCTTTGCACATGTGGAGATTGGATGCATTTAAGAGCAAGTCATTTTAAATTTATTGACAGCTAGAAAAATAGCAAGGTAATAAAAAGCTAACAAACATTCCTCCTGGAGGTAGATATGGCTAGGAAGATAGACATTAACTATTCTCTCTGCATTACAGCCATATAAAGTAACAGAAAATTGCAACCCTAGTTACTTTTGACCCAGATAATGAGTTGTCTTGATTTCATTGCTAAATGGCACCCAATTCTTGTAGCCAGCTAGTGTGTAATGGGCACGGATCAGGACGTCCACTTGCAATGGCTGTTTTTGAAATTGAATAAAACCATCCATTCCTCCATTTGAACTGTGAAAAAATGTAAAATTACTTAGCTTTGCATTTCAGCATTATAGAATTTGTTTTGAAAGACATTTTACACAAGAAACGTTGCCTTTGCATGTATGATACTTAGTGGTGCGAAACTCTATGATGTTAGAAAACGTGACTTAATAAAGTTGATTTAAACTTATCATTTCAAAAACTAAGCAACAAGAGAACTTTTCAAGATAAATTCAAAGCTGTTAAAACACAAGCAATGCCAGATTTATCATTTATAGAATTAGAATTTAAGTGTGAAATAAAATATTTTAGACCACCCAGAAGAAGATGCCATTACAAATACTAGTGTTCCTCTAGCTAAAGTAATAAGAATTAATTCTCATCTAGTTTCAGTTGTTCTTCAAGCAAAACAATATTCTACTCAATGGAGCAGTAGAAAGCAGAAGGGCGGTCACTACAAGGAGTCTAAAATTCTTGGCACGGTAAAATTTATCCTCACCCAAGCAAAACGTAATTGAAAATGTTAAAAAAATTTGTGGATGTACTCTTCCATTAGTCAGTAATTTAAACATAGGTATTGTGTTTAAAGAGCACTTTGTCGCATTTTATTAAAGTACAGGGAGTATGAAAGAGAATAGCAGCAATGTTTTAATGAGTGAACCAAACTTACTATTTGATTTAAATAACTGCCTTAAAAGGTATAAGTATTGCTATGGACCAAATATAAATTGGCATTGTGAGTTATTGGATATTGGATTTTAAAAATTGACGGTAGATGCTAGTCTAGATATTTTAAATACATCTATTTCCTAAATGCTGGGAGATAACACCTGAGTTATTTTATTTTGCATTAGAGTTATCAAAAGAATATTTTATTTTTATTTAAGAATTATTTTGTTGGTTCTTATTATTATATATTTAACCATTGATATATATTGATAATTTTGTCAAAATTGGTTAGATTACAAAGTGTAATGTTACAATTAAGCCCAACTATACAAATATCAATTCTAGCATTCTTATTACATAATTACAATAATATCCACAACAATATAATCTTATCAATAAATTTTCTGTACTAACTTTTAAATATCTAGATTAATAGAAATAAATTAAAAATAGTGATAATTAAAACCTTTTTTTTTAAAATGGCATCTAGTAAACAATACTTACAAATTATACAAAGATGTTTTTTAAGAACAAAAACATGTTAGATGTGTGTTTTTATGCGTTTTACAAAACACATAAAAATGGAGGTAAAGTCTTAAACAAAGCCAACAATAGAGGTAGTTATAAGGGGAGACCGAAGAACACAATTATATTGAGAGAGAGGGGGGGGGGGTTGTTGATGTGTGTTTTATGACCCACCAAACAGTAGAACAAAATACCGAGGTATCTTATCCTCTCTTGATCAAAGTCTTGTGTATGCTAAGATTGCGAGAAGATCATACGATGTCTCCAAGGTTCCTTTTATGTCAGGTCTTGACAGTGGATAAGCTCGGTGGTAAATGTGATTTGTTGATGATCACAAAAGGGCCTTACGTTTTCAAACTTGGAATGATTTCACATCATGATGAACACGGGAACTATCAAAAGATTTGCAATGAAGCTCTTCTTTTTTGGGATTTTCGCGAGATATGCGGAAAGCAAAGGAGAAAGGGTTTAGGAATTTTAATCTACTCCTAAGGGCAATGACAACAATGAATACTACTTTGGTGGACAAATTCCCAACTAACCGAGTTCTGCTTCGCCAAGTTAAACTACAACTACGCGTGAACCGGTGCAATCTTCAAGGGTTATGCAAAAGATTTTCATACCACCACGAACACTATCATGAAGAGCAATGTACGTGAATGACAGAAGTTAAGCATATGCAGGAATGGGATTCAGGCTAACTTTGCACAACGATTTACAATCAGTAAAACGTCAAAAGTATGAACCAAAGCAATTCATCAAAACACCATCATATTTTCCATTGAAATCACAACACTTTATCTAGCAACTTAATCTAAATAATGGAATTATGAAACCAAGCAAGCTTCAAGACATCAAATAATCACCAAACTTCAAAGAAAATTTTATTGTCTCCATAGCTCTTTAGCAACAATCTCAAAGTTTCACTGCTTACAAATGAGAAGTGAGGCCTTTATATAGGTCCCCAATTACAATGAGTGGCCCGAATCAAAACAATAATTGATGCCTAGATTTTGCCACCTCAGCCCTAATTAGGGTTAGGGCAAAGAAAAGAGAATCTACATTAATGAGCAAAACTACAAGGACCATTCAGAAAGAATCCACTACCTTAGTGGGTAATAAATGCCCACTACGCAGGAAGAGTGGGGTGAAATGAATGCCCACTATGCATTAAATGTGTCTCTACCAAGAAGTCTACCTTCAACCTTGTTGCCTAAACGCATGATATCTTTCCAACACTGTCTCCAACTCATCTACACTGATACTCGGGGTCGACTCCTGTTTGTATTCCAAGACCACCATTACTCGTTTAGACTTTCCCAAGCTATCCTCCCAATCTGGTAACAAGTCTTGAGTTGTATGCAAGGTATTTGAGAAAATTGAGCTGAAAAAATTCCTCCAATTCCCTCTTCAAGCTATCTACTGTTATTTCATTTTCTGTCAATCTATGTGATAGCAAGGATGCAATTGCATTGGAGATCTCTTGCTTGATATTCTTTTCTATCCTCCTCAACCGAGCAGACTCATTAGTGAAATGTTCAAACATTTCGTTGGTGGTGATCACTGCAGTGTACCTTCGAAGGAAGTCATACACGTCTCATTCTCAAATAACCACTCCATCCCTCAATAACTGTCTGGGAGTCTCCATTAAGTCCTGCATGTCTTTGATCACCTCATTTTGATAAATGCGCTCATCTTCCCATGACTCGTCCATGCATTGTATTCTGGAGAGGACGGCTAGTGCCCTGTCATGAATCTGAACTAAGCCCTCAACATGTCTATATGCTTCGTTCTAAATGCCTTCCATCCAAACTTCTGAACCTTGAGCAATCCACCTGATCTTGTCAATTCCCTCTGCTGATTCTGTAATAGGCACCCTTGAATGCCCTCAAAATTAAAACCAACTTGCTGATAGGAATTTTGTCAAACAATTTGCATCCACTCCTTATTTCTCCGTTTAATGTTTTTAATCCCTTAAGTCTCTGGAAATGAACATTTGTTTATTTGTTTTTTTTTTGTTTTTGGCATAGCATTGAAATCACACATGTGCAAGAAAGAAACTATAATAATATGCAACTGAAAATGGAACTACTGCTAAAGATGTACTTTCAGAATTAACAAGTCAATTACATGGCAGAATTTGCACTCATTTTATCATTCCCTCATTATTAACATCAAAGTTCAGCAATTCTAACTCCTCATGAATAGTACCCGTGAATAGTGTTGTTGCTACAGTGTCGCAGCTGCTACAGTGCTGCGGCTGCTACAATGTCGCGGCTGCTACAGTGCCACGGCTGCTACAGGTAAACGGTTGCTACAGTGATGCAACCAGCAAAAACCCCCACAACTGCAATAATAATGAAGCGGGAACAAAGACTCCAAAGACCAATCCCAAGGATTGATGTCTAGAGTGATACAAATGAGGAAATCGTCCCTAATTGCCCAATACAAACTGTAAACTGCAAACGCATCAATTCTTCTTCTTATCAAGCATGCCCAACAATGGCCACAAGCTCTCTTTTTATTTCCTCCTCATAGGGTCAACCCACTATTCACAAGCAATGTGGGATAAAGTGTTTTAAAATATAATAATATTAAAATAACACCTTATGTCTCCCTTGGCCACCCCCTCTCAAATACACATCCCAACATAAATAATATTAAAGTAACATTTATTATTTTAACATTTATTTTAAATGTCACTTTAATAAACTTCAAGCATTAAAATAAAATAGTAATTGGATTCGGAATAATACGAGTGATAGCTCGTCGGAAAGCTCTCATCGAGGAGCATCAAATCCAATCACTAAATCTGACATTGCCCATGCCCTGTTGACTTACTAAA
>MU223303.1:2354967-2375302 GCA_018584345.1 Thuja plicata | reverse complement strand
ACACTGTCTTCTGCTCGTCGGGTATCACTATGACTTTTGTTCTTTGCCTTTACCGATGGTGTGCACTCCGTCGGTGTTGTCTGTCACTTAGTGAATACTTGACTTTTATGCATTGCTAAAAGCATAATCTCTGTTCCATTGACTCTCTGAAGTCTTTGGCATTATGTACATGACCGTATAGATTAGATCAAGTTGACATCAATAACAATACAAACCATTAACTGATTTAATGCCTTGCATTATCTTCAACTTAACATTATCAAACATTCAATCAGTTACATGTCATCACAGCTTATATGCATTAATGCTTTCCCAGTCTTGTACTGTCCTAGTCATGTAAGCCCTCTTGCTCCATCCTTCTCCTGCCAGTTTCTACTTCATGCCTGGCGAAAGTGCCTATATATTGCACACTTGGAGTCCAGCTAGGTGAGGACGACACATCCTCGGATCTCGGTCTCTTATGTTGTGGCTCTTCAACATGAAGATCCAACCTTCTCTTTGTGTGTGCTTCCTGAGCAACACCTTTATCCTTTCTGCATTCTGCACTTCCTGATGGAGTCTCTCCTTCAACTCTATCTCTGGATAGTTGTTGTGGTCTTTCATCTCTCAACGACAAGTGACCCATCAACTTGTATGTCCAACCATCCTTTGGCATGGCGAGCTTGGCCAATTGTCGTTCAATCCACCACTTTGTGAAATCCAAGACTGGTGTAGATAATATGTCAATGTCCGTAATCTCATTTCTTGACCAGTCATAGGGATGGATGACCCTTTCCTTCTCTGGGTTGTATCCTTTCTGCATCACGTTCAAATCTTCTCGCATTTGATTAGGTACTCGGAAGATCCTGCATGCTCTAATCAAATTGAGCGGCAACCTGCAATGCATCCATTTTCTGATCTCATTCTCATCCGCAACATTGGCCCAATAATCCTCAAGATGCATCTTGTGTTGATATTTTGTACCTGTCATCGATCTGATTTTGTTATATGGGTCATAGTCTGTTCTCCCTGGAAGAAGTGGAAGACGGAAGAAATGCAATTCGTCAGATGACCTTTCAACTGCCTTCAAGCATGGACACATTTCAGCCTTATCTTCACCTATGGAGATTGGGAATTCCAATCCCAACATCTTCTTCCCTTTCTGGATTTTGTCATACACCGTCAGCTACCGAGTGATCTCCAAGAGGACCATCTTATCAGTAGGGTATTGTGGGAGTTTGTATGGTTGCGCTGGAAATCCCTGAACTCTGATATAGGAGAAAGTAGGAAACTAAATGAACCAAGCTTCGTATTCCTCCACCAACTTCATTGCCCCGATTAACAGCCTCACATGCAACCTAATCTGCAAAGTCCTCACAATGTTCATTGCGAAGGCATCGTTGACTCGGACATAATCATCTATGGACTGCAAACACAACTGAGGGTAACACTCGTGTACTTTCAAACGTGAAGTGCCACTTCCGATTGCCCCTTTGCATCTCAACCCCTCATACCTCATACTTCGTGCCAACATGTATACAAGATAAGAGCTCATATAAAATTTATGTGATTGTTCCACATTCACCAACTGTTCGTTCAAGTTGTCACAAATCAATCCAGTCCAATCCATATGATTATGTTCTTCAACTACCTGCTCAACAATGTACCACATCCAGGATTCGAATAGATAGGATTGTGGCATGCCAAAAATCCTGCTCAGCATCATGACTAAGTCGCTATATTCTCTGTGAAAATCAAGCCATACCAACTCCTTGGGCAATTTGGAATGGTGGGATCTATTCTTTTTCAGCCATTTGTGATTTATGATGTTTTCATAATACTGGATTCCGGCGGGGAAAACTCTGTGTGCTTGTTCCTTTGTCTTCAACACCAACCTCCTGGAGGAAGGGATTCCAAAAGCTTCTGCAATAGCTGGTGGAGAAAGGTCTACAATGATGTTTCCATCTGAATCTTTAATTGTCCTATCTCCTGAATTGAAGTGCTTGGCGCATTCCACGATCAACTTAGAATGTTGAAAAGCTAGAAGAAAGCCAACTACAGCTACAATCCCACTGTTCACAATTCGGGTGGCCAAATTTGTCAGTTGGTGATCTTGGTATCCAAACATTCTTCGGTAATTCCATTCATGTCCAGGCATCCGAGGTTGGTATCTCCAATTTCCATCCATTTTGAAACAATCTTGGATTCTGGATAAAATCCTCTCTGCTCATTCTTATTTGTTGCTTCCTCGACATGCTCATTCCTCTGGGCTCTGCCATTCTTGCAAGACAGAAATCAAAACAAACATAAGAACGTGCAAGAAAACGAAAAAGCAGACTAATTTCTCAAGGAGAATTTTGAAGATCTGTCAAAATTCTCCATCTTTTCTTTCAGGATTGGATTTTATCTCTCCTTCAAGAAGTTATGCTTTTCACGAACTTTTAAACTTACTACTGAATTTCATGACCTCTTGGACCCTTTCACGCTTTTCAAAAACAAACTTCTCTCTCCTTGGAATTTTTCTCTCTCAAGAATTCTCTCTCATTCTATAAAAACTATGAAAAACTTCTCACAAATTCTCTTGAATCTTCAAAAAATTTCCTCAGCTCGTTCTTCTCAAATTGTGTGTGATAATGAAATAATAAAGCCTCTCTTATATAGACTTCAATCCCGAAAAGCTGCTTTAAAGATTGC
The DNA here is from genome assembly GCA_018584345.1 of Thuja plicata. Taxonomy (NCBI): domain Eukaryota; kingdom Viridiplantae; phylum Streptophyta; class Pinopsida; order Cupressales; family Cupressaceae; genus Thuja; species Thuja plicata. Next base: position 2,372,629 of record MU223303.1, on the reverse strand, counting down.
AGGCTAAATTTAGGAAGTTGCTTTGTTTGAACGAAGATTCTTCTCCAAGAAACGCCACTTGTCTCTGTTTTATCTCGTTTTTTAGGAAAAATGCCGATCTGTGTGCTTTTACTTCATCAAGAAGTTTCATGATTTTATACAATTTTTTTATTTTAAATATTGAAAAATAATTCTTAATATTTAATTTTCCACCAATATCAATTTTAAAAAAGCGATTTCTTCCGATTTTTTAATCTTCCAAATTTCTCTAATTAAGCTTATCGCTTTTCTCCTTTATTAGTTAAATAAAATTTAATATTTAAATAATATCACTATATTTCCAAAAAATCGCTTGTCTTCACTTTGTCGCTTTTTGATCAATTCATTAAATATTAAATATGAAATTTAATATTTAATTGATTTTTATTTTAAATCTTGAATTCTAATTATTTTCCAATTCCAAGATTTTCCGATTTTTTCCAAGATTTCAAACTTTTTTGAAATTGTCCATTTTATGAAATTTTCAACTTTCCAATTTTTCCGGGATTTTCAAGATTTTTGAAATTTTCAACTTTCCAAATTTTCTGAGATTTTCAAGATTTCCAATTTTCACAACTTCGAGAAATTTTTGAGGTTTCCAAGGTTTTGAGATTTTGAAATTTTTTACTTATCCGAGATTTTCCAAATTTTCGATTCCTTCCAAGATTTCAATTTCCCGAGATATTTTTTGTGATTTCCTTCCTGGGGATCATCGACATTGACGTAGAATTTTACCACTTAATGAATTCTTACAAATTGAGGGTGCATTGAACACAAAAACAATACCCAAACCAAATGTAATATTTTCCGACTTTGAAATCCCTATTAGTATACGTGAGACACTTAAGGGAATTTAATCTTTTGTTCATATGAGCTCTCATCACTTATAATGTCTTTTCATGATATTATCTTGAACACACCTCAATTATCCTCCCTTGCCCGTGCAACGTTTATATCCAATGTGAAGGTCTTTTTAAATTTCCTCAACATTTCCATAGTCCTCTATAGTTTGTGCTCACGCGCATTCTACCCTTTTGTCATGGATTTTTAATACACTTTTTTTTTCCTTTTCTTAAAAAGATGTTCCATGTGTACTAAAAGAACAAATCAAACCTATCCACGGACTTGCCTCTTCATTGTATTCCCTGACCAAAGAGAAATCATGCTCTAAGCACAAATTGATGTTGGTGAAGGATTTTTTGCCTTAACAGGATTTCAGGTTTGTGGAGAAATCGCACTTAGAGCGCATTTAGACCCCCATCGTGGATTCTATTTTCTACCAAATTCCCTGACTTGATGCAAAGTGCACTCGAGCGCAGTTTTGGGCATGTAATGGATAACTTCACACTTTGCAATTTTCCATGACCAAGTGAAAAATGCGCTTGGGTGCAAATGAGGATAATAGGCGGATTTTTCTTTTAAACAATGTTTCCTCACTTTGACCGAACCGTGCCAAAGCGCATCTACTCACCTCCCACAGACTTTTATTCATACACATTCACCCAACCGTGCCAAAGCGCATCTACTCACCTCCCACGGACTTTTATTCATACACATTCACCCAACCGTGCCAAAGCGCATCTACTCACCTCCCACGGACTTTTATTCATACACATTCCATGACATGGTGTATTTTGCGCTTGGGCGGGATTTGGGGGTAGTCGCGGATTATTTCTTCTTCGCAGAATTCCTTGACATAAGAGGTATTGCGCCCGAGCGCAAATGAGAGCTTGTGGCGGATTATTTTCATTGCTGGAAATTCCACGACTTGGTGGAAATTGCGCTTGGGCACATTTTAAAGGTATGCTGGATTTTTAGCCACTTGGAAATTTTCGTTGACCCTGTTGACTTGCAATGGGGCGTGATTTTGGTTCGTTGCTGGATTGTTTTTCTTTGTGTACGGTTCGAGACTTGTGGTAGACTAGTGTTTGCAGACTCTCTTCCATGACTGGAGTAATGTGTCGGAACATACTTCACATCATTTGGTTAGCTTCCTTCTTGACTTTGCATTTCACTGGTCATCCTTTTGCACATTGCAATTTCATTCTTTGATTTCAAGTTATGATGAGTGCGTCGAAGAGGGATTCTTCAAACCTTTGACTTCGAACCATTCCTTAACCATGTCACACATGTGCTCTGAGCACATGTTTGGATTGTTGGAGGATTCTTTCTTAATCAAACTCACCTTTACTTCGTGACTTTGGTGCTCTGAGCACATGGAGCAGCAACTGATGAAATTTCCCCTCACTACCTTTCCCGACCAGATAGCGTGTATGCTGGCTGTGATCTGGCATCCACAGTGGACAACATTTTATAATGTTCCCCTTGTTTCCATACGTGCTAGGGTTTGTCATAGAACAAGTCTTTCTCTCCTTCGTTATTCACAGATACTTCGATCTTTGGCTCATTCCAAATTGCATTAGGCATGTACGGGCTTGCAGACCGACTTTCCCTACATAACACTCCTTCAGTGTTGTCAATCATGCGCTCAGACCTTCAATTTCTTCTTTCACAGTGATGTATGTTCGGGTGTTTTTGTGACAGGCCTGAATTTTTTCTTGTAGAAGTTTCTTCTATCCTCGTGGATCGTTATTGACTTTCTAGTTATGTTCGTTACTATTGTTAGGCACGATAGTAATTTCAGGGTCTCGTTCACCGAGGTCAGAGGATTTCCTTCCCATTTTCGGCTTTCCATTATTGAATCCAGTTGCAGTAGAAAACCCATTAATCTCTCTTTGAGTATTTGAAGGTACCATTGGTTCATTATTTTCAGTCTCTTTGTTGCGCAAACTTTTAGTTGTTTCCTCTTTATCTGACACGGACGACATGAAACCTTGGTGAGGAGCAAGTTGGGACCGCACTTGGATGCTTGTCTCTTGATATTGTAATACTCACTTCTTTGCTAATGTTCTTTTGACCCTTTCTTGTGTTGTGTTCAATTGTCGGGACACTTGCATTGGTCATCATATGAGACCCCTTTGTAGTGGAAGCAATCTCTTGATGACACTTCTTGCTTTGTTGTTGAACACACGACCATCATAATCCTTACTTGAATACAAATTGTTGCTGCTAGATTGTTCTGAGGACTTCACTTGAGCAATGGATTTGGTAGTCTTAAGGACTCTATTGCCTTTGTTGTGATGCCTTATGTCAAAAAGGGTATCGGGAAGATTCAAGGCAACCTTATGTGAAAAGAGCCTGCCTGGCTCTCTTAAGAAAAAAACAACTGCAAAGAACTCTGAATGTATGGACTTGCTTTTTTTTTTTAAATAATTTTTCAACAAGATGTATATATGGTTTTTTTGTTGTATTTTCTCCACAAATAAATTGCATTACAATAACACACTCCAACTCCTAAAACTTAAGTAAATATAAAAACGTCTGCAAGCTAAATTACCAAATTGAATTTGACTTTAACAATTAACCATGATTTCTTTTAAACGCCATACAGCAATTAAGAAATAGTGACGTTTTGAACCTGCCATACGCTTCACCCCACATTCAATGCAAATTGGCTACAGCCATTGCCGAGTAGTCTCCAAACGTCTTGAACAAGTAACAGCTCACAAACACCAGCATAAGCCACGGCTGGAATGAAGAAAAGAGGTGACGGATTCTGGAAAACAGCTCTCACTTAATAACATTACCAATCGCATTACCAAGTCTTGACGCCTTGGAAACTGTAAACAACTTCAATCCCACGTTTTCCCTATTTGATACGCCTTAGCACAATTCACCAGCATACACACTGATTCAAAGTGTTGATGCAGCCAAAGAATTTACCATTCTCTGCCCAAATAAACCATTCCTCAAACCCTCATTGCAAATCGAACTCAAAGCTAATTCTCCCAAGTGTTAAAAATGAAATGATCAATAGATGCCTTCTTCAACAAAATCAAACCCTTTTAATCATGCTGGAGCTTCTTCCTGAAGTCACAACTTGGCTTCTAACATACTCATTTCATCACTTAAGACATGAAAGTCATCAACCTTGCTTTTGAAAAATATTTGAATATACAAACTAATATTCAAATATAACTCGTTAAAATATTTTCACTTAAAAGCCCAAGTCAAAATTATAATATAACATTTGATGAATTGACTTTTAATAATTGGCTTAAAGTCATAATTAATTAAGACAAGCTTAATTAATGAAATACACCATCCATCCAAAACAAGTCAACTGCACAGTTCCGACCAAACCATTGAACAAACACCCTGCCACAAAAAGTAACCAGACCATTTATTAGACTTGCTAAAAACAACAAATCCCTCAAACTGGAGATTCTGCTAAAGTAATCCTGCATCAACTGGAACCAAGGCACAGGCGCTTTGCTAAACATAACAATCCAGACTGACTCCATCAACTTGACTTACTATAAATAGTAAGTCTCCCCAACTGACCCCCTCTGACAACTTGATTAGCTTACGAAGGTCACTGAAATAAGCTAATCTCAAAAACCCAAAAAAACAGGGACATTACATTATGAAATTGATTCTGTGACACTGGACCAATAAAATCTTAATCTTTTCCCTCACAAACATTATCTGTCGTTTCTATGCTCTCCACTTATTCCATTTTTTACCTTTCAGACTTAGCCATTTTCTGTGATTTTTGATGTTTACATTCAATATTGGGCACCTGTGATGGAACTTCTCAAAATCTTGTTCCCTTTTTTCTGGAGATTTCTCATGGATGAAATGCTCAAAAGGCAGGGAATTGCTTTTCATCCAACACCACCAACTTCTTAAATTTTCAATTTCCTCTTTCACCTGATTGCAAAGGGCCTTTGCAAGAGATTTTGAAATTCCTCTAGGTAGCATTTAATTGAAGCATCACTCAAATTCACGACTCTAGAAGTGGAAATGTCCCAAAATTGAAATCTTAAAAGACACAAAGGACCTTCACCTAGACCTAGCCAAACCACCATTCTGATTTGAAAGGAGAGGAACATCGGATACCAGAGCTAGAGCTAATGAGAAACAAAGCCCAAATAGGGCCAAGCGAGCAAAAAGACTTGGGGGTCCCATTTGAAATGGGCAATGTCTGATTAGGTCACAACAGGGTCACTAAATTCCAACAACCATGCACATAACAACACCATGACACAATGTTTTACGAGGAAACCTTAATGGGAGAAAACCACAACAAATAATTCTTTTTTTTACAACTTTGTAGGCACCAACCTACTAGAGACACCAACACCTAAGTTTGTGAGCACCAACTCCCACTTCTAAATTTGTAGGCACCAACCTAGTGAAAGACACCAATTTCTCCTTTAGGATGCACCAACCTAGTGAAAGATACCAATTTTTCCTTAGACTTAGGAAAAATTAAAACAAGCCCCACTAGGACTTAGGAGTTTAAAAGGAATGGCCCCCACGCATGATGACTTAAAGCACATGGCCTAATAAAACTTAAGTGGCCCCAAAAGGTAACACCATTTTATAAAAGACACGGGAAACCTAGGGTTTTTTGACCAAAAAGGAACCAAGGGTTTGGAACCAATGACAAATAGGGTTTAAGAACCAAACTTAAACATTGCATAAACATGAGCGAGACTCAAAACCATGGAAAAAAAATTGCAGTCCTAACAGTGGCTCCAATTGGGGATGTGTCTCTTGCAGGCATAACAAGATTCCAGAATCTTAGGGTTAAGCAAACCACCTACGGAAAGAAAACTACCCTACAACACAAAAAAAACTACAAAAACATATTTACAACCTACTGCCTAGCAGAGTCACATTATCTCTGCCTCTTTATTTCCCTGATTTGAAGGAGTCAAACCAGGCTTGATGGCCCAAAGCCATCACCAAATTTTTGCTTCAACTTGCCTCTGTCATAAACAAAATTTTTTGCTCTCTGCATTGAAAACAAGCTGAGAATGTCCCTTTCATCTGCCTGATCAGACCTACTGACACATTCCATTAGTTCACTATACAAGAAATTATCAGCATACTCACCATTTGAGCCCATATGGAAATCAGGCAAACTTTGAAAATGTAGACCATGTGGCATATGCATGTTGCATTCACTAGGTAAAAGGAAATCAGACCAAATGCAATATTGATTAGTATTAAACCCAATACCACATTCCATACAATCACAACCCAGCTGAGAAAGACACTCATGCTCTGCCATATAGCTGGTATCATTTTCTTGAATTCTGTCACTAGTTTGCATATCCATATCAGAGTTCCCTAAAGAACTCACTTGTACATTATAAACCATATGCAAACAATCTTCAAATATGTAGGTGGGAGAACACTCACACACAAACTCATCATGTACTTGCATACTTTGAGTAACTGAAAGACCATCCTGCAGTGGTTCAATGAATGATTTAGAATCCGAAATAGATTCATAATCCACATAATTATCCCAATCAGTACTCAACATCATATCAGGAACCTCTTCATCCTTTGAATCTGGAGATGCACTGATGCTTTCATCATCTGATATATCATATTCAATCTTATTGTAGCCTAGTGACACAAAAGCACAAGGGGAATCAGAAACACACATGACAAAATCTTGACCATCTGATATACACTCTTTGTCAAACTCAATGTGTGTTGGGTGTAAGAACTCAGAGCTATCCCTCCTTGAATATCTCAGATATTCACAAGTCAGGAACTTAGAAATTTGTTCAATATGAAGTGAACCATTATTATCACTTACACCCACCTCTGATATGCAGTTACAAGCATCATCTTCATTTATCCAATCACTATGTTCTTGCTGACTACACATATCCTCTGCCTCATACTGAGAAGGAGCATCTTCATGATTACAAGAGAGAGCATTCATACTAGACACATCTCTATCATATTGGTTTCCATCATTCTCAATATCAACATCACTAGGCACAACCTCGTGTGTAACCTCAAATTCAGGATCCTCAATATTCTTTATCCACTTCCTGGTATGCTCAATACGTTCTTCCTTCAAGGAAGTTGGCCAATGAATTGATTCAAGAAAACAAAGTTCCAAAAACAAACCAATGTATGTAGATTCTTGAAACCTAGCACCCATTGGAAGCTCATCATATGCTTTAGAAAACTTTTTATTAAACAAATATACTGATTTTTTCTTCCTCCTTCCTACCCTTTTCCTTAAAAGCAATATGCAATCCTCTTGGATGCTTTGATTTACCTCATGTGCAATATCCTCAAATTCAGGATCCTCAATATCCTTTATCCACTTCCTAGTATGCTCAATACGTTCTTCCTTCAAGGAGGCTGGCCAATCAACTGAATCAGGAAAACAAAGTTCCAAAAACACATTAACCCAAACTGACTCCTAAGGACAGAAAAGAATATGAAAATCTCTTATTGTAGCAGAAACCTCTTATAAAAAAGAAGTGCAAATTCTCCCACCATTCTTTTCATTCTTCTTTGTAGTGACAAAATGACTTGTTCTTGGATCCTTTGTTCTAAAAATTTTATATCTGCAAGAAGCTCTTCATGGTCTGGCAAAGACCCTCCACATTTGGACATAGCAAAATCCCTAACCTCTATGTCCCTTATTTCTTCAACTAATACGTACTTCCACTTAATTTTGCAAAATGCAATTCTAACCTTGAAGAATGCAAACCTCTATCCACACCTTGTTCCTTCTCTTAGTGCTTAAATCACTTAATAAGGAAACATTTTATAACCTTGAAAAATAAAATACATGGATGTGTTGTAGTAGCTACAAAAAATACTGATCTGAAGTCACCTCCAAATCACCTTTCAAAAACTTTGGTAGAGTCGCCACCTCTTTGCAGAGGAAAAGTTTGAATCAGCTGAGAAATCTTTCCCAACTCTGACCTTCTTCAAAACCAGCAAACTCACAACACACCCCTATAATAGGGCCTCATATAGATTCCTCCTTTGACTATGCTCTAAGTCGTAGGAGCCCAAACATTTGCTTCATCATCACTGCGAGTCCACCTCTAGCTTTTTAGTCTTTCTCCAAACATGCAAACTGGTACAATCAGAGAACTCAGAGTCACCACTCACCACTTGTGAGATAATATATGTATATCTTTTAGGAACTTGGACTTCTTGGACAATATTGCAATGACAGATAAAACAAACCCTGACTCACTTTATAAGTAAGAGGAATGCTTCTTTGTAGCACATGACTCTATAACAATCACATGATTCCCCAGTAGAGTCGCCATTTTGTTGGTGACTCGGATGAGCTAACTCAACTGAATATTGATTTAACTTATTTATACCAAAGTTTCCAGGATGATTTTAACATCTTTTTAACCTCTCCCCCAGCAGAGTCACCATTTTGTTGGTGTTTTAAAATGTTTTACGCTTTATAAGCTACCAATATACCTTTAGATGGATTATGAAGAATGGTTAGTTCCAAATATGAGAAAATTTAAGGTAACTGGACCAACTATAGAGACAAGACTGCCCTCTACATTTTTGGTTCTGCAAGACCAAGGCGGGTACACCTAATCCAACTCAATATACAACTTTACAACTCTATCTGGATTTAAACATCAGAAAATGGTAAGAAAGTACTAAATGATAACCACTCATTCATTGACTCTCAATTACCATGAAGAACATACAACACTCAACCACAAAACTCAAAAGGATTCTGAGATGGTTTTGATTTAAACTTTGCTGAATATAGTCAAACCCAATCAAACATGTATCACTATAGAAGGTACTAATTCTTTATCAGTGCTTTATCCATTGGGCACTATCTCTAATGCAGATGCAGAACACAGAAACCAACTATTATCAAAGATTCAAAGCCATAAATACAACTAACCCAGACCAAACACTTCTTATAAAATCCTTGTGCAGACCAAATGAATCTACGTCTTATCCAAAGCAATATTTAATTTGATCCTAGATCAAAACTAAGGAATAACAACATACACATAGATAAACTCTATGCAATGAATCAGAAAATTCACAACTCAAGAAATAGGCACAAAGGAGAGACTTGAATCTGAAATATTTGTATTAAGTATGAACAATAATGTTCCTATATCAATCTGATTCAAAATATACACCACTTCAATAGATGCAAAAGACCTGAAACTTTCTATTCTATATTGACACAGTCTAGATACAAATCTGCTATATTCCTGACTAGAAACAGGTATGCAACTCAATGTTTTTCTATACTTCCCAATTTTCCAGCCCTCTCTAAATGATCTTGGAAATCCTTTTATAGTACAAGGATTGCAACAAGCCTTGGATCATTTAGGTCAAGAGCCAACAACCAAGTTACTACAAGACACAAAAAGCAATAACTCATTACAACCACCAAACTGCTCTGCCTTCATCAAGTAGAAACTTTTTCTTCACTCCTTTCTGTGTACAATCTGATTTGTAATCGTCAATCACCTCGGGATGTTGAAGAACAGTCCCCTATTGAAGGAATAATGGAACGTTCTTGTTTGTTTTAATTCATCTGGGGTATATCTGTCCTCACATGAAATCTAATTTTCCAACCACCAAGACTCGGGAACAGACCCAACATGAAGGCAGAAGAGACAAAGAGTCGACTAAGGGTTACAAAAGATCTGCAAATCTGATTAGAAACCCTAAACCATCACTTCTGAAGATAAATGCATTCTGAGCCATCAAATTTCCACCCAAACAGCATCCCATAATTGCATAAAAGTGATCCAAAAAATCAGATTTATCCATCTACCCTCCTGCAGCATAAAACGCAGAGCCACCACTTCAAAACCCTCTGGAAAATATTTAAAAATTCAAATATTTGTTATAACGGTCAGCCCTAGCACGGAAATCACCATCAACGGCCCATATTGAACTTTATATCCATCTTTAAAACACAGTCGTCGAACATCTTTTAAAACACCCACGAGTCTGAGCAAATGAAACTTAAGCCCAATCAACAACTCCTCAGTCATCCACGTGGCACTGCATTATTGGCCATGGAAATTCCTAATCTTTCTTTTCCTGCTCTGACCGACTTGGACAGGTGTCACTTAGGCATGATTTCAAGAAGAGTATCCATCATGCAACTCGCGATCAAGGCATCATGCCTACCGTCGGATTGAATCAGATCTGCTTTACCTTTATCGTCCTTTGAAAACCCGGACCCACGATCTCAGAAGGCTACATGTCAAACGGGCGTGATTTCGCGATGAATATCTTTCGTGTATCAAGGCATCACGCCATCCGTTGGATTTTCTCTGATCTGCACGACACTTTACCTTTCGACCCCACTTAGGGGAGATCTCTGATGGACACCTGTCAGCAAGGCGTGATCCCGCGGTGAATAAAATTCCTTCATCTTCTATTCGCGGGATCGGCACACCGTTAGATCAAATCTGATCACCACACTTTACTTCCTTTAGGCTTTGAAACAGCCGACCCCACGACCCAGGCTGGACACGTGGCATTCAGCCATGTTTCCTTGAAGAATAAACATCGTGCACCTCCTGTTCCAGGCATTACGCCTACCGTCCAATTAAAACTGATTTGTCTGACCTTTATTTTACCTTTAGCTCCGGACAAGACCCACTATGTGCTACGTGTAAACAAAGGCGTGTTTCCACGATGAACAAACAATGGGCATCTTTTGATTAAGGAATCACGCCAACCGTTGGATGAAAGCAGATCTGACCGAACAATATCTCTTTTCAAAGCCCCTGGACCCACGATCACATATGCTACGTGTCAAAAAAGTGTGCTTCCACGGTGTATAAACAACAAGCATCTCCGCATCAAGGCATCACGTCATCCGTTAGATCAAATCTGATCTCTATCCTTTATGTTCCTTTGGCTCTACACTGGTCCTGCCACATGACACGCGTCACACAGGCGCGATGTCGTAAAGGATATCCTCCCTGCAAGTTTTGATCTCGGAAACGCGCCAACCGTTAGATCAACTTAGATCTGACATGACTTTATCGCACCGCTAGCTTAGAAGGAGAGGGCCCCATGATCTCGGAGTGGACACTTGTCGCTTAGGCGTGAACCCTTGAAGAGTAAACTGGTTGCATCTTGTGATCAAAGCATTACACCCACCGTTGGATCAAAAGAGACTTGCACGACATCTTGTAAAGCATAAAATCCCACGGGAAACATTAGACTTAGGAAAAATTAAAACAAGCCCCGCTCGGACTTAGGAGTTTAAAAGGAATGGCCCCCACGCATGATGACTTAAAGCACATGGCCTAATAAAACTTAAGTGGCCCGAAAAGGTAACACCATTTTATAAAAGACACGGGAAACCTAGGGTTTTTTGACCAAACAGGAACCAAGGGTTTGGAACCAATGACAAATAGGGTTTAAGAACCAGGCTTAAACATTGCATAAACATGAGCAAGACTCAGAACCATGGAAAAAATTTGCAATCCTAACATGGTCTATTCAATGCACAAAGACTGTCCTCCAATGGTCGCGACCTTCCGCTTGTCCACCTGTGACTTTGACCTATCAGTAATCTTTCTTTTGATTAGCTTACCATTTGATTTATGTGTTATATTTTGTATTAGATATATATTATATTATAATATATTACCTAGGATGCCGGTTCGGGTTCGAATTCGAGTTCGAGTCAAAGAACCTGTTCGCTGGTACGGCAAAATTTTGAAAAGAGGTTTGGGTTCGGGTTCGTTAGTACAAAAATATGTAATTTTCTTTATATATATACATATTTTGATATTAATGCAACCTAGAAGCATGAGTTAAGATTAGAATGTCACATAGTATCATAGAAAGTAAACATTTAAACAATAAAAACACTTGTAATTTTGTAATCATAGCATCATGAATCATGAATCCATGATCATACCATCATATACTTCAAGTTCAAGTTCAACATCAAAGATTCAAAACATTAAAATTAAATCAGAACATCAATTCAAGTATCATTGTTTGAAGTTCAACTAATGGGTTAATAATTTATTGATATTCTTCTTCTTCATCATCATCATCTTCTATATGGAGTAGTTTCCACCCCAAATTATTAAATGGGGGTTTGGGAGCAAAACCCCCAAGATGGGGTCAAGGGGCAGCGCCCCTTGCGGGGTCTAGGCATCGATAGTTATTTTTCAGCGGGCCCAAGTTCGGCGATGTCAAAAATTTTGCCAAAAAAATGTCTTAAACTCCTTCCACTGGCAAAAATTCGGCCAAGTTCGTTCCAAGTTCGTTGTTTTCCGGCAAGTTTGCTTGGGTCAAACTGATTGCTGGGTGGTTCGAACTTGGCCCTTGTGGACCAGACCCGAACCACGAACCGATTACAGATTAGATTAGATTATAATAAATGATATTACAGATTACAGATTAGATTGCATTATAATAAATGATAATAGTTGAAATATTATCATATGATAATATTCGATATATATGCTATATGTTATATTATATACTTTTATTGAAATATATTATAATATATTTTAGATTTATATTATAATAATAATTGATTAGCATTTAATATATTATAATTTTGATTATTATGGTTTATTATTAATTATTATTTATTTAAATATTATAACATCATTTATTTATTAGCTTTCTCTTTAATTATTATTAATTTATTTGAAATATTATTATTATGTTATTATTTATTGAATTTAATCTTAAAAATAGGGGACATCACAGTCCGCCCTTCCTCAAATTGCTTGTCCTCAAGCAATGCCAACCTTTGGTGTGAGTGGTGTCTTGTTATGCAATTCCAATATCCAATCGAATGATCCTGAAATGAAAAGTTCAACCTAGGGTTAGAACTGCTATACATTTACAAATATAAACTTATAATCTGAAGATCATAATATTCAATTCAAAATAATAAGAATAATTTGAGAATTGAACTTATCTTGGTGTATTATAGACTTCTCTGATCCTCTGATGAAAAAGTCTTCAAGGATATAAAATAGTTGCCTTAATTCCTTTCTAGGATTTACAACATTCAAAAAACGTCTTTGATCAATCTTCGACACTCATCAAGAATGTCTCTTGATCATGCTCTGACACTCACCAAGAATGTCTCGACACTCACCAAGAATGTCTTTAATCAAGTTTGACACTTGCCAAGAATGTCCTTGATCAAGATCTGACACTCACCAAGAATGTCCTTGATCAAGCCTTGACGCTCACCAAGAATGCCTAAATCAAGTTGTGACACTCACCAAGAATGTCTCTTGATCAAACTCTGACACTCACCAAGAATGTCCTTGATCAAGCCTCAACGCTCACCAAGATCGTCTAATTAAGTTTTGACACTCACCAAGAATGTCTCTTGGTCAAGCTCCGACACTCACCAAGAATGTCCTTGATCAAGCCTCGACGCTCACCAAGAACGTCTAAACCAAGTTTTGACACTCACCAAGAATGTCTCTTGATGAAGCTCTGACACTCACCAAGAATGTCCTTGATCAAGATTCAACGCTCACCAAGAATGTCTAAATCAAATTTTGACACTCACCAAGAATGTATCTTGATCAAGCTCTGACACTCACCAAGAATGTCCTCGATCAAGCCTCGACGCTCACCAAGAACGTCTAAATCAAATTTTGACACTCACCAAGAATGTCTCTTCAGTTTTGCAATGAATGACTTATACAATCTGATTACAAGATTGTCATGAAGTATTCACACTCTCCTCAAAGTTTGTTACAGCTTCCTATATACTTCATCATAAATCTGAATTACTTCATCTCGAATCTGAAAATGATTTTTGTGTTATATTTTGTATTACATATTACAGATTAGATTGCATTATAATAAATGATAATAGTTGATATAATATCACATGATAATATTCAATATATATGGTATATGTTTTGATTAAATAAAAACAGGTTTTGAAAGGACCCGAAACCTTTTACAAATAAACAACGAAAGATAGAACGTTAAGAGAACAAAGAAACTACCGTGCAACAACACCTAACACACCAAAGGGAACTAACAATCGTTCCCACAAGAATGAAACCGAGACCAGACCAGCGATCCACAATAAAGGGCAATCAAGAAAATCATTTAAGCCCACCCTTATGTGACCGTAAACTCATATCAAAAGAAGGCTTGGGAGACTTTAATTTCTTTCCTTTAAATGTTGTCCATCCTTCCTCCACCTTCTTAGTTGCATTCTGCCAAGCCAAAGAATTAGCAGAAAAGCCCACAACTTGAGAAGCAAGGCTCGCCACACGAGCATCCATGGCTGGGACAGAGACAACATCATCATCCTTCCCCAAATCCCCCCCTGGAGAACCCTGGGCATCAAAAACCACAGCACCAGCAGGCAGGACAGTTGATCCAGAGACAGCGTCAGCAGTCCAGTTAGGAACGGTATATGTTATATTATATATTTTTATTGATATATATTATAATATATTTTAGATTTATATTATAATACTATTTGATTAGCATTTAATATATTATAATTTTGATTATTATGGTTTATTATTAATTATTCTTTATTTAAATATTATAATATCATTTATTTATTAGCTTTCACTTTAATTATTATTAATTTATTAAAAATATTATTATTATGTTATTATTTATTGAATTTAATCTTAAAAATAGGGGACATCACATATGGTTGATAAAAATTGAGCTCTTTTTATATGCTAAAGGTTTCTATATTGATTCTTTTGTCTCTTCAAGGGGTAGAGATTTTGTGCTAAGTTATGGTCTTGGGGAAGGCACTCTCTTCCCTTGAAGCGTTGGTCAACTTCCTAACCATCTAACTGAACCTCTAAATGTGCATTATGTGGGTTAGACTTTTGAATCTTTCCTTCTAGTTTTGACAAGTTTCTTGTTATGAGGCCATAGGCAACTCTGTTGGTTGCTTCTTGAGTTTGGATTCCACTTTCTTGTAGATTCTACAACCATTGGCCTTCATTGTCTAATCTTCATAATTGAGAGTTAGATTCTTGAAGGCCTCTTATGGTTGGTAAAATTGAGCTCTTTTTATAAGCTAAAGGTTTCTATATTGCTTCTTTGTCTCTTCAAGGGGTAGAGATTTTGTGCTATGTTGTGGTCTTGGGGAAGGCACTCTCCCCTTGAAGCGTTGGTCAACTTCCTTTAACCCTCTAACTGAACCTCTAAATGTGCAACTGTATCTCTCTTTTGGTGTACTATTAATCTATTGTTTTTTGCTAGCTTGGGCATATTTTCACTTGCCTCAAAGTAGCTTCCATAAAGGGTTGGGACCCTTGTTTTCCCACATTATCTACCTGAAAACAATATAAGAGGTAGATGATTCTTTTACTAGGACCCTAAACACTTCTCTATAAGAAATTAATTGAGCCTTTGAATAAGACTTGAAAAATTAGTTCTTTTAGAATAAGTCATTGGTATTCAAAAATGTAAACATGAGCATAAATAAGATATTCTAAAATATATTTTAATCTAAGTTTTCTTGAACAATTTTTTTTTGGTAGGCTTCTATAAAGTCTTAAGTTTTGGTTAGATGATATTGAAGTTTGTTAACCAAAAAATGACTACTCTTGAACCTCAAATAAAGTAAAAGATAAATAAAATGTTACATTCATTGCAACAAAACCTCAAAGGTTTGTGATCCATTTTAATGGTGTTGGATTCAATCTCTAGAAGCTCATGATGTAGAGGAATTTGTTGAAGACATGGTTAAGAAAGTCGAGGTATTAGCCTAAACCTGCTCAAAATAAAATCATTTTATGGGTGGTAAAGAAGGTAGGACTTGTTCCTGTGCACTTCCGAGTTCAAGTGACAATATGCTTTTGCATGTGAGTAAAAAATAAAAAAGGAAGCTTGGAACCAATTGTATCAGTTCAATGAAGTGAATACAAAAAATTATATCTACAAAGTAATAGTCAATTGAAAATACAAGAATCATGAAATATATCAACCCCTAATTTAAAAACGCAAACTTGGCAACCAAAATTTGACTTGGTGATTCTATTATTTTTTGCAAAAAAGTGACAATTGAAGAAATGCAAAATTCATTAACTTGGTAAAGATGTGAAAATGGAGCTGAATATCAATCTCATGCATTCAAAGCCTTCTATGCAAAGAATGAGATCCGGTTAAAGTGAACTTTTCCTTATCCACAATAGTAGAACAGTGGTGTTCAAATAAAAAACAAAAGTCTTATTGATAAGGCAAGCTGCATAATTAAGAGTAGTGGGTTGTCTAATTGATCTATAACTTATCAACCCTACAAATTGTACAAATAAAAATAACAGAATTTTGTACAATGCTACTTAATAAAAAAGTAAATAATAATTTAATTCAAATGCAATGTTTATCCTTGAAACCCTTTGTTAAGTTTTAGGATAGCTGCAAATGTAATAGCACTCTATGTTGTATGTGTTTTTCAAATGCAACAATCTCTCTTTCATTTATATTGGTAATGAGGCTAGGAGAGACATGTCCCTTCATGGGATATGTCTATTCATTATTATTGAGATTAATATAATGACAATTGATTATGTATATATGCCTTTAGAGAGGCATGTCCTTAATTTAATCAATCTTATAATGTTTCATCAATCAATTATTAATTTAGAATAATATAATAGATTAATATTGAATATTAAATTTCATATGATTAATAATAATATAACATATCTAATATATTATTATTAATCAACATATATTATATGTATTCTAAATGATCATACGACTGAAGCTACAAACATTAACACTCCCTCTTAGCTAGAGAGGATGATCAAACAGAATGTGTAGTGGTCTCCCGTGTCAACACCTATGACCCTCACCATAGCTACACAAAACATCAACACTCCCTCTTAGCTAGAGAAGATAAAATCCATCAAAATGCAATTCACAAAAGATCCATTACTTTTAAGAGAGAAGATATCACCTCATCGTGATATCAAGAGATATGGTCTGACCAAGAATATCAAGTCTCGTGATATTCACCATAACTCAAAAAATTCCGTAGGTAATGTATCCTTAATGTAAGGTATCATCTATTGTGATCTGTTTCAACCATCACACGATGTCTATCACAATAGAAGGTCAATGCTTTGTTTAAGGAACTGAATCCACCATGCAAAAAAATCATCTATTGTGATCTGTTTCAGCCATCACATGATGTCTCACAATAGAAGGTCAATGGTTTGTTTAAGGAATTGAATCCACCATGCAGGAAATCATCTATTGTGATATGTTTCAGCCATCACACGATGTCTATCACAATAGAAGGTCAAGTTATTGTAGGGTCATCACCTTTCAATAACTCTAACAAATACATGTGATAATCATTTGGAAGTCGTCACTTCCTCATGATGTACACAGGGGGCAGGCCCATTAAAAAACATGGACTCACACACATGACATCCATCATGCCTCAACACAGAGGGTGGAAACAAGAGATTTCACCTCGAACTTCTCTCACAAAAAAGAACTCATTGAGCAGATATCAAATTGTTGATCCTTTTATCCAAGATTTCTTAAGATGCACTGTCAGACCCTCTAAATCTGATATCAATCTTTTGAGCTCCTCGTCCAAAGTTACCTCTAAAGTGTCAAACTCCCTCTGAATCTGATATCAATCTTCTTTTCCTACAAGAGCATCCCCAGAAAAGATCAAGGCAAATAGCTCTTATAGTACATATAGAAATATAGATGAGAGAGAGACTACAATGAGTAGATAAATGTAATATTCAAGGATAATAGATACTTATCTGCACATCAA
>MU223303.1:2344470-2354917 GCA_018584345.1 Thuja plicata | reverse complement strand
GATGAGAGAGAGACTACAATGAGTAGATAAATGTAATATTCAAGGATAATAGATACTTATCTGCACATCAACATCCTTGACACAAGTTGCTTCAATGAAGGTCCATATACATCAAATCAGAAAACACATTCTCAAATTATTTGAGAGACATCTCCCATTTGAATTATCTCCCCACTAAGGATGGTTCAAAAGAAAATGTAACATTGGTTATTATTCCCCCACAATGTACAATTCCCACTCTTATATCGTTGAACAATTCTCATGTCTTCTTGTGAAATGACTTGATTGCTCAAGAGAGGTGACACTCTATAATTAATGCTTTCTTTCTAGAAAGAGACGCCCTTCCTTGAATACGTGCTTCTTTGTTAATGCTTGACCACGATAATAACAAATTAATCTCTTTAATGAAAGCCGCTTTCAGGAATTTCACATAGACCCGTACACAATCGATCATAACTTTTGAACCCCACACTTTCTCTCCAATCGCTCTGGTGAGCTTCTTCGCAATTTGTTTATCACCACCATATCCTAAATTCAGCAAAATCCAACAGTGTATTTGTGAGATATGGTCCTTTATTGAGACTGTATTTTCTAAGATAGTCAAACATTCACCATCAACAAACTACTCTCTTACATTTGCAGTCTGGCTATGATACCATGTTAAGTTTTAGGATAGCTACAAATGTAATAGCACTCTATGTTGTATGTGTTTTTCAAATGCAACAATCTCTCTTTCATTTATATTGGGAATGAGGCTAGGAGAGACATGTCCCTTCATGGGATATGTCTATTCATTATTATTGAGATTATTATAATGACAATTGATTATGTATATATGCCTTTAGAGAGGCATGTCCTTAAAGGACATGCCTCTTCCCATTAATTATAATTTAATCAATCTTATAATGTTTCATCAATCAATTATTAATTTAGGATAATATAATAAATTAATATTTAACATTAAATTTCATATGATTAATAATAATATAACATATATAATATATTATTGTTAATCAACATGTATTATATGTATTCTAAATGATCATATGACTGAAGCTACAAACATTAACACCCTCTAATGAGTGAAAACTCAAACTATAGCAACAACAAATGCATTACCCATATTATGTAATAAAATATCATATTCAATGAGTATACAAATGAAATAGATATAAGTCGCCCATTTTTCCATTAATTTATGGCTTATCAAGCAATAAAATGGCATTTGCAATAATACGCAAATGATATGGAAACTTGTCCCTTGTTCCATTCCTTCAGATTTTGGGTATGAATGCAATCTACCCCTTGCTCCATTAGCTACATATATCCCTTGGTTGTACCTATTGTTTTTATGATTGTTCTACTAAACTATGGAAAACAAAGACAAAAAAGCTAATTGTTACCTTTGAGAAGGCACAAATTACGCTTGTCGTCCCATTGCTTTTTACAACCCATACTTACATATTCTTATGCACGATAGAGTTTGCTTGATCTCATGATGAACTTTTATTGACTAAGAAAGCCAAAATAGTGATTGTTTGGTTTGGACTCCAAGTTCTTGCATCTATACTTTCAATGGACACTTCTATAATGCGGTACTATTCAAGAAACTTCACAATTATGGTACAATTTGTGTTTTCTTTGAATCTACAACAATGCCAAACACCTATCCAAGCATTTTTAGATCTTCTAAATTACATTTTTTAGGATCCATTTGGATTACTAGCTCCTTTTGGGATGAAACAATTTCTATAGTAACATATATCCATAGTAGGCTGCTGCCACATCTATAAGTATTGATTGTTCAATCACTATATCATTCAACATATTGTATCAGAGATGATACAACCCTTCTCCCTTCTCCAATCTATTTCCTGTGAACTTTTATATATAAGGGTTCATAGAAAGAACAATTTATGGAATTTTAGTTTCAAAATCTGATTGCACTGGAATGGTTTTCAAACAACTCTTTATGCATGCTCCTACTCGGATCATGAACAAAGATCTCACTTTGATTTGGACTTCTCTTTGTCGCCTATCTTGTCCTTGCAGATTTTTGCCTCCTTAGTTCCTTATCCTCAACAAAAGCCTATTTCCATTGTTACAAGGCTCGTTCAATTTTGGATGTTCCCAACTATAGTTTGATCATTCCAATCCCATTTAGAACCCAAGTGAAAGGTGAAACCTTGCCTCCCAATATTAGCGGGTAGATTCAAACTAGTCCAAGGGGTGGGTGGAAGGATGAAGGATGAGTGGTTCACCCTATTATACTATACCATAGAAAGGGGCTAACCCTCCCTAAAATGTCCCCTTTTTGACATAGGATTTAATAATATACAATAATAATAAATTTAAAAAATAAGAGAATATATAATAATATTCAGATTAAAAAATACAAAAGAACAAAATTAAATATAACATAATTAAAACTTAGTTAAGTTAATGAAGGATCAAAAGGTATGAAATGAAAAGTTGTGACTCCCTCAAACATGAGATAAAAAGGGAGATACCTTAAAGGAGACGGCTGCAACAAAACTCATCCATAAATAACATGAATTTGTCCATTATATAAGTCTGCAAATTTATCAAAAATTGTCGTCTCCTATGTTGGCAGGGGACATGACACAATTTATTTATTAGTTGTTTCCACTCTGATAATTGGTGGTCACTACAAATACTACATGGAGATGGTATGCATTTTTTTGGATGATGCCTCATTGATTGCGGTAGTTTGGGCAAGCTTGTGTGTTTGGAACCCTTCCTTTGAGACTTGGAGGTTAAGTGTTAATGTTATGATTTTGGTTGGCAATTACAGAAGCATTCCATGGTTGGTAGATTGCACAGTTGTTACAATGATCAATTTGCTTCATTTTTAGGATGTCATGAGGGGATATGTTGAATTTGATTCTTTACGACAGAGTATATTCTTTTCTCTATTGCGTAGGATCATGATTGGCAATGAGTTTGCTGATATGATTTTCATTGAAATGCCTTGGTACAATATATTACATACTACTAATTTCAGCCATATCATGTAATTCAGTTAGCATTTTGGTGATGTTTACTTTTTGGAGTTATAGGAGAGTAGAGTGTGGTTTGTGCACGATGGGTTCACAATTTTGATCAGAGTAGTGCGGTGTCAACATGGTGGTTCCTTTCTAAAATTGATTTGGAACCCTACGATCACAAGGGTTCGCAATTCAATAATTGTGGTTGAGGGAGCCAATGTTGGCTTACTAGCATTTACCCCCATGTTTTTGGCTTACTAGAACTGCCAAAAACTAAAAAGCCAAAAAAAACATGCCAAATGGGAATTCCATGCCCAAGTAGGGAAAATTATTAATTTTAAATGTATTTGTTGATAAAACAATGATCTAGTTTCAACCAAATCACCATTTTCCAAACTGTCAATTGATCCTGACTTGCTATTTTGGGATTTGTCAACTTACCAGTTTTAGTAAATTGTTATTTTTGGATAATTTTGAAACAGGCATATTGTTGAACTTTCTAGAGATCAATTGTAAATGTAATCACACTGCTATCTTCTTATGTATTTTCCAAATGCATCAATCTCTTGTATATATACATGGCAAAGACAAGAAGAGACATGTCCCTTCATGGGACATGTCTATTCATTAATCTAATTTTATTAATTTAACTATATAGTTATTATAAGAATGAATATAGATGAATTATATATATATGCATATTAATATATAAAATTATATCAATTATTATATATATTAATATATATGTGTATATGTTATAAATCATTTCTCATAATAATCAAATAGTCAGTTTTATTTATCTGACCGATGCTACATTCATCAACACTCCCTCTTAGCTAGGGAAGATAAATCAATTCAATGTCAACACTTATGACACCTGATAGCATCAATCCTCATGATGTAATCAATATATATTACATGATTTTATCCATTGAGGATTCTATCCACAAGCTCTTAGGTGGATTGCCTCCATTGGTGATTCTATCCACAAGCTCTCAAGCTATAATGTAAATTGCCTCCATCGGCGATTCTATCCACAAGCTCTATCATCACAATAGAAGGTCAAATTATTGTGAGATTGTCACCTTCCAATACAAGTAATATTACATTATAATAATTGCATACTATACTGTTGTGCATAGTATCGGATCATTACATGATCCGTAGAATGTAGCTGCCAATGTTCATTGCTTGATACATGGCCAGAAAAGATGAAAGGAATCTATTTACACAGATTATTGTACTTGTATAGTATTTCGATCATATACAAGGATTTAGAATGATAATTCTTATAGGAATAAGTAATGCGTATGTGTGTATGTATGTCATTTCACATTGTGAACAGACATACATACTCATATTAAATAATCAAAGCAATCATCCTTATATTTGATCGAAACTACTATGCATCAACACTCCCTCTTAGCTAGTGAAGATAAAGAGTATGAACAAGAATACATCACAATAAACTCTGTAAGTATAGATATCACCTAACTCGAGATAAAAATATACATATCATCGATCTCATGATATGATATATCATTTTAACTTATGATTAAGTTATCACATATCACATAACTCGTGAGGTGTCACATAACTCGTGGCACTAAGTATATCACATAACTCGTGATAAGAAGTCTAACATATCTAGTGAAGACAAACATCACATAACATGTGATGTCAAGTATCACATAACTCGTGAGGTGTCACATAACTTGTGATATGAAGTATCACCTAACTTGTGATACAGAGTACCACATATCACATAACTCGTGATATGAAGTATCACCTAACATGTGATACCAAGTTTTACATATCACCTAACACGTGATATGAGGAATTACCTAGCACGTGACACCAAGTTTTACATATCACCTAACACGTGATATGAGGAATTACCTAGCACGTGACACCAAGTTTTACATATCACCTAACATGTGATATGAGGAATCACCTAACACGTGATACCAAGTTTTACATATCACCTAACACATGATATGAGGAATCACCTAACACATGATACCAAGTTTTACATATCACCTAACACGTGATATGAGGAATCACCTAACATGTGATACCCAATTTACATATCACCTAACTTGTGATATGAAGGATATAATATGCTCGAGAATCTTACATTCTCCTTATATACCCCTATTATGGTATGTACACTGACATTACATCACATAATATCTACCACAACGAATCATGGCATATCCATGAATCAAGATGATACCAAGTCAGCATGATATCAACAATACAAGATCGTCACCTTATAATGTTAAATACAAGTGTTCATTAACCAAAAAGTCGTCACCTTTTAGAAATGTACACAGGATGGGTAGGCATATAAAGTCATGGATTCACACACATGACATCCACCTTGACTCATCTCAGAGGGTGGATCCACCATGGCTCATCCCAGAGGGTGGAAACAAGGGCTTTCACCTTAGACTTCTCTCAAAGAGAAGAATGCAATAACATACAAAATAATAGATCACAAATGTTGAAACTTCTTTTCATCTAAGGCTTCATTCTCTAATATACCACGTTTATCTTGAAAGTACACAACCTTCTCTCTAGCAAGAAACTTGGTGAGAATATCACACATGTTCTGTAGCGATAATGTACCTTGAATAACATACTTATGCACTATGTCTCTTATATAGTTTGCATCACTCTTGGTGAACCCCAAGTTATCTAGGAATATCATGGCGTAGGAGTTAGCATAAAGACATTTCAGCCAACACACATGGGACTCAATCTCGTGATCATAGTCCTTTGACTGTAAAAAAAACATCTCCATTATTGACTCCCTCTGAACCAATATGACCAAATTCCTTAGAGATCAGAATGAATCAGATCCTCTAGATGCTCCTTTTAAATTTTAAGGTCTTTCAACAACCTCCTAACCTCCTCGTCCAAGGTTGCTTTAGATGAATTATCATTCTCCCTCTGAATCTAATATCAACCTTCTGACTCCATGCCAGCAAGTCGTGTCTTTGTTCTTTAGTCTGCATTAAGCTCTTTTCTTGAATGCCCTTTGATCCAACAACTTATTCATCTATCTAGGAATATCATGACCTAGATATCTATATAAAATCCTTCTATCCCACATACATGGAACTAAATCATTTGAATTGCAATTCTTTGGCTTTTTATAGTTTCTTGGTCACTAGGGGTCCTTCTAAATCAGAATGATTAAGATCCTTGAAAAACAATTTTGGGAGATCCTCTAGTATCTCCCTCTGTTACGGAACCATACATGGCACCAATCATAAAAATATCTTGCTTCAAGAGACTCATCATCTGGTACATGATCATGTTGAAATTTTAATCATAACATTATCCACAAGAGCAATTTCTCGTACACAAGTGTACTTGTCTGATTCCAACATGAGTGAATGTAATTAACTGTGGATTGATCCCTAGGCTTGGCAACACCAAACATTCGTGATAATTTGGCTTCCATTTGAAGCTCCAAGTACATGCATCAACCTTTTAACCTTTTCGTCCAAGGTTTCCTTAGATGAAATGTTAGACTCCGAACATGTGTGAACATTATTCAAGGGTATGAAATACTTATGTCTATATATATGTTTGATACTCCAGGGCAATTCACAACAAACTCATGATAGACTACTGAGAACATCGCATCATTTGATGCCCCCTTTTATGACTCGATTTCCATATGCTCTATTTCTATGAAACGGCTATACAATATGCTTCACATTAGCCACAACTTGGAATCGTATAATATATAGACTTTCGTGACCAAGTAGATTCTTTCCACTCATGGCAATCAAGAGACTAATAGAGCCAAGCCTTTTGTGCTGGTAATGGACCCTGATTCTCATAATCTTAAAGGGTCTTTGTTTGACATTGAGTAAATTGTTCATAGTCAAAATTTTAAAAGACATCTCTAGGGTATCACCATATACAATACATTTTTTTTTTCGTATACTGTGATGAATATCAACATCATTTGTGAACAATTTACTACCAACTCAGCACAGTCCTTCAATGTCTATCGTAGTCTAGCCAAGTCAGAGCCTGTTCAACCACAATCCACCTTCAAGTTCATGGAAAGAGGAATATTATCAACAAACATCTGGGATCTCAAATTGATATCCAAAGTCTCCCCAACAACCTTTTAAGAAACACAAAGACCACGAACATCAGCAAGAGTCTCACTGTCATCCTTATTAGCAAGAGAAAAAACATTGGCAAATGTCACATCGAAGTCACAGGTCATCCTGATGACCATTAATTCAATAGCAGTCCAAACAAACTCATTATCAAGTATATCCATTAACTATGTTTTCAAGTCGTGCCATTAGAGAAACTTTGGTGTCCTTGGGACTCATAAGTTTAGTTGGATTCCAGACATTGATGGTGCCACCACCGACAATTACTTTGAAAGCATATTCAAGTTAATGCCATAACACACGGGTGTCTTAGACTTCCCAACTTTTGCCCTTCCAGTCAACAACGTCAGACTCTGGATTTGGCTCCATTCAATATCGGTTTATATGTTGAAAAATGTGAAGTTGGATCTGACAAATTCTAGTACAACAATCCTATTGGCCTCCAGCCTATTATAGTCACAGCGGCCATTATATCCATCCACCAAATTCCTCATTGCTTCCCATGAGTGAGGCTTATGCCAAGACAGATTACCCTAGGCTAGATCCTCCAACCTTCTTCTCTATTCCTCTTCATTCTTAACCATGCACTTATTAATAAGCAAGT
The DNA here is from genome assembly GCA_018584345.1 of Thuja plicata. Lineage (NCBI taxonomy): Eukaryota > Viridiplantae > Streptophyta > Pinopsida > Cupressales > Cupressaceae > Thuja > Thuja plicata. The sequence continues at coordinate 2,347,157 of MU223303.1, read as the reverse complement.
GAGCGCCATGCTTTTCTACCAGAGCCACCACTTCCTTGAAGAGATGAGAGTGAGACAATGGGGAATCCACAATGATACTGGTGTCGCAATTGAGCAGGGTGTCGGCTATCCTCCACATGACCACATAGAAAAGATCATTGAGGAGGGTTGATGCAACCAAGGAGTGAAGGGGAAGAGTAGAATCGCGAACATCGTCCTTGTCGAGAATAGACCATTTCAAGGATTTGGCCAGACATTGGACAATGCTTGTCGTTGCCTGGGTGACCCTTCATTTCTACCAGTATACCATTTTCCATTCACACCAACACTATTTCTTTGTATATGGTATGTGATTTGCTCGATGTTGGATATAAAGGTACCAGAAGTCGAAAAAGATATTGTGCAACCACAGACGTATGGAGGTTGTCGTTTTGTGTGAATACTGAGTTATATCCCTAAACGCCTTCCTTATTTTGAGAAAACTGTTATACTTGTAGGTTCTTCACTCCAAAAACCAGTGATATTGCACATCTAAAATGTTGACTCAATCAAGAAAAGGAAAACGTTGATTCCCCATTAACGCTAATTGTATCCTTTTATTTGATGGATGCGTGTATATCTTCCCTTATTTTATCTCTTCCTCCATGTGCTATTCTTCTGTGGGAATCATCCATTCCCTTCCATCTTCCATCCTCGACACATTGCTTCCATAAACAAGCGGGATCAGACTCGGCCATCTTCCATTCTGTTCGTAAATGTGACTATATAATATACCTTTATCATTTTTATATTTCTTCCATTCATGCCCAGATCCTCCTTCAAGCGGTTAAGCTCTACAGAAGGAACTTGGCTCTGATACCATGTTGAACTTTCCAGAGATCAATTGTAAATGTAATCACACTGCTATCTTCTTATGTATTTTCCAAATGCATCAATCTCTTGTATATATACATGGCAAAGACAAGAACAGACATGTCCCTTCACGGGACATGTCTATTCATTAATCTAATTTATTAATTTAACTATATAGTTATTATAAGAATCAATATAGATGAATTATATATATATGCATATTAATATATAAAATAATATCAATTATTATATATATTAATATGTGTATATGTAATAAATCATTTCTCATAATAATCAGATAGTCAGTTTTATTTATCTAACCAATGCTACATACATCAACACATATTACAGGGTCGCTATTTCAGAATGTGGATGTGAGTGGAATAACAAAATATTCCAAACTATATCTTAATTTTGTTAGTGTTTTGGCCTTTACGGCAAAGATCGACGCATTGGACAAAGTGGCAATAATAATAATTAATATATTGGATATATTATTGATATATTTAATTATGATAAAATCGGTTGGATAATAATAATAAATATAAAAAGTTATATTTATTATTAAGGATTGATTTTAATAATTAAATATGGAGCAAATAATATAAAAGAATATATTATTATTAAGGACCAAGTCGGCCAGTCCTTGAGGGAAAGAGTTATGACTCTTGGAGAGCAAGAGTCATCATTATGTATAAATAAAGAGTAGAAATGCTCAAGGAACTCACCGAAAACATAATGTGATAAGTACTTGAGCATAATTACAATTGCATATTCTTAATCATTTTCATCCTACATATTCTTAATCATTTTCATCCTCTACTTGAGTGATTTATTTCAGATCACTTATAAGGATAAATTCCAACCTTCAAATCTGGGTATTACCTTTCTTTACTTGAGAATATTTATTATATCTTGAGTCTTAGTATCGAAAGACCTCTATAGATTGTATATTCCTTGTTAGAATCTGAAAACATTAACATGGTATCAGAGCCTAGGTAGAGTAAAAGATCCATTTTTCAGATTTAAGAATTCAGTCTAACTCTTTCAAAACTAAGAATACTATGGCAACCGGGGTTTGGCTCAAATAGTAATTTGACTTTACCTCTTATTACATTTTATGAGGGTTTTGATTTGCAACAAGATCTAGGATTCTACGCCTAATATTGATTGGCTCCTATTTTGTGAAACCATCTCATAATTGGCTTGAAAGATATGGGTAAAATTGTGTCAATACATTCTTGCATGTTTTGAAACTATATGATTGACCTTCTTAGGGTAAATTACCAAATATCTGGAAACATACATTGAAAATGAGTCTAACCTTGTGGACATTATAAGGTAAACCTAAGCTTCAGAGGGAGAAGATAGGATCTGTATAAACCTCTCACCATATTATTCCAGAGGGAGTAGATCATCTTGAGTGGCACAGGCCCCAGAGATCATAACCTGGCATGACTTTAAACATTCATGAATAATATGAATCATGGGCATACTAACAATTTATCTTTGTGTAGTTCTGTAGAAGGAAACCCACCTTAGTGCTTGACTTTAGAGGGAGTTTAATCATGGGCTCACTTAAACATGGTTTTTCAGTACAAACTCCTTTCTTAACTTTTTGCATTCTAATTGTAAGAATGTGCGGGATCATTCCTATTGACATGGCTGTTTGACATAGCTAGTTAATTGTTATTAGCTGATTATGAATGTGTAGGACTGCATACTTCATTTTGGTATATATGTATGGGAACATTAACTGTTTTATTGGATACATACATTATGATACCTTGACATGCATATATGAGGAGCATACATTATGCATGGATGCATACTTTGCTTGGACATATGTATGGGAA
>MU223303.1:2318114-2334415 GCA_018584345.1 Thuja plicata | reverse complement strand
ATCTACTTTCACTATTATGGAAGGTGCCCTTGGTGTTCTTTCCCAAGGCACATCCTTTGCAAGTTCCTTCACGCTCTTGTTTAAGTTTGGGTAAACCTGTCACCATCTTCTCCATTGAAGGTAAAGCACGAAAATGGAGGTGCCCTAATCTTCTATGCCAAATCTCACATGTACTTGAAGATTCACGAATTAAGGCTTGTGAAGTAGTGCAAAGTTTATATAGACATCCATATCGAACTCCTATGGTGTGAGCTTTCTTTATATTTGGCTTCTTGGGCCATGCTAGGACCTTACCATTCATGAATGAAATTCGATATCCTTTGTCTTCCAAGGCTGATATGGAGACCAAGTTTCGCTTGATTCCTGGTACAAATAATACATTTGTTAATTGTAGGGAAATGCCTGAATTTAAGTGTATAGTAGCAGTTTTGATTCCTTTCACTAGATAGTTAGAGTCATCTCCAATGGTAACTTCCTCATCTAAATTTTCCACCAAACTATCTAGGTGTTCTCTAAAACCTGTGATGTGACATGATGCCCCACTATCAATTACCCAAGTGTTATGACTGGTGGTCACATGACTAGATAGGGCTCAATAAAATACGAATCCTTCTAAGTCCTTCTCTAAGATTGTTTTACAAACTTCAGCAATGGAGGCTTGAGGTTTAGGCCTATCAGGGCATTTCAATGCATAATGGCCATATTTGTCACATCTATAACATTGTACCTTGGACATGTCCCTCCTTGCTCTAGGTATACCTCCTCTTCAATTACACCATTAAGAAAAGCAGTCTTTACGTCCATTTGATGAATCCTTCATCCTTTTGATGCAGCAGTAGAAATTACGATTCTGACAGAGGTATATCGAGCAACAGGAGCAAAAGTTTTTCCGTAATAAATCCCTTCCTTCTGAGAGAAACCTCTAGCAACAAATCTTGCTTTAAATTTTTCAATACTGCCGTCTGCAGCATGTTTGATTTTGAAGAGCCATTTAGATGAAACAACTGATTTATCTTTTGGTCTAGGTACAATGTCCCAAACATCATTCTTAAGAATGGATTGATATTCTTCCGTCGTAGCATCTTTCCAAACTTGAAGTTTAAAGGCTTCCTCAACGCTGGTGGGTTTTGACTCAATGATTTCACTCATTAAGGCAACATAGTGGGAGAATCTATGTGGTCTTTTGCTTGCCCTGAAGGTTCCTTTTGGTGTTTCAAAATTTTCAGCTTCTTGTAACATTTTCCTTGCCCATAGAGGTCTTTTCAGGTTCACAATGATGTCTCTAGGCTCATCACTAGGATCCAAAGGCTCATTTGGATTAACATACTCCATAACTTCATGGGCCTCTCTCTGAATCTCATTAGCGTGATCTTCTTCCATATTTTGAGAAGATTCTTGATCTACAATGTCCATCTCATGAATGTCTTTGGACCTTTTGAATGCAACATCCTCTTCAAAGATTACATCCTTGCTTAACTCAAATAATTTCTGTCCAAGAATATAAATCCTATAGGCTTTAGATGTTTCACTATAGCCTACAAATATTCCCTTTTTGCCTGAGGGTTCTAGTTTTGATCTCTTTTCTTTGGGTATGTGAATGTAAACTGGATAACCAAAGATCCTTAAGTGGCCTATATCAGGTTTTATTCTTGAAAATGCTTCTTTAGGTGTTTTGTTTTCCAAAATAGAGTGAGGCATCTGTTTTGGATATAGACAGTAGTTCCAGAGGCTTCATCCCAAAAGGAAGTATGGAGGTTTTGGTCATGCATCACGGCTTTGGCTACTTCCACAATAGTTTTATTTTTTCTTTCTGACACACCATTTTGTTGGGGATTATAAGGAACACTAAGCTCCCTATTAATCCCAGCATCACTGCAAAAGGTTTTGAAACTATCAGAGGTATATTCTCCACCATTATCTGATCTTAAGGTTTTCATTACTTTCCCAGACATATTTTCTACTAGAGCTTTGAACTCTTTAAACCTCATAAGTACTTCATCAGATTCTTTACTTTTCAAAAAATATATCCAAGTTTTCCTAGAATAATCATGAATGGAAATAACATAGTATAAGAGTCCTCCTAAAGAAGTCACAGTCATGGGCCCACATAAGTCTGAATGAATAAGTTCTAACACATGTTTAGATCTACTTTCACTATTATGGAAGGTGCCCTTGGTGTTCTTTCCCAAGGCACATCCTTTGCAAGTTCCTTCACGCTCTTGTTTAAGTTTGGGTAAACCTGTCACCATCTTCTCCATTGAAGGTAAAGCTCGAAAATGGAGGTGCCCTAATCTTCTATGCCAAATCTCACATGTACTTGAAGATTCACGAATTAAGGCTTTTGAAGTAGTGCAAAGTTTATATAGACATCCATGTTGAACTCCTATGGTGTGAGCTTTCTTTATATTTGGCTTCTTGGGCCATGCTAGGACCTTACCATTCATGAATGAAATTCAGTATCCTTTGTCTTCCAAGGCTGATATGGAGACCAAGTTTCGCTTGATTCCTGGTACAAATAATACACTTGTTAATTGCAGGGAAATGCATGAATTTAAGTGTATAGTAGCAGTTCTGATTCCTTTCACTAGATAGTTAGAGTCATCTCCAATGGTAACTTCCTCATCTGAATTTTCCACCAAACTCTCTAGGTGTTCTCTAAAACCTGTGATGTGATGTGATGCCCCACTATCAATTACCCAAGTGTTATGACTGGTGGTCACATGACTAGATAGGGCTAAAAAAAAAGAATCCTTCTGAGTCCTCTAAGATTGTTTTACTAACTTCGGCAAAGGAGGCTTGAGGTTTAGGCATATCAAGGCATTTCATCACTTAAGGGCCATATTTGTCACATCTATAACATTGTACCTTGGACATGTCCCTCCTCTTGGATGTGAATCTTCCATTTGATCCTTTATCTTTCTTTCTTTTGAAGTTTCCTTTCTTACCCTTCTTGTGGGAAAGAGAGTTTAGAACATGTATCTTTGTTTGTGTTTTGTTCAATCCCTCTTGTGACTATCCTTGACTCTTCTTGAATGCAATCAGTCTTTAGACGATCAAACTTAGGAAATTTAGATCGAGCACTTATCCCTTGAATGAATGCTTACCAAGATGTTGGAAGTCCATTGAGATCCAACAGGGCTAATTCTTTACTGTCAACTGTCTGACCAATAGTGAATAGTTGATCTCTCAGTTCTGTTATCCTCATGAAGTAAGAAGTGATTGATTTTTCTTTGATCATTTTCACATGATGGAGTTGTTTTAGTGCAAGAGCCCTGCTTGTGTTATTTATTTCATACATGCTCTCTAATGTTTTGAACATGTGATAGACTGTATCTAATTTAGAGATAATTGGTACAATGTGATCTTTCACAGCATCTTCAAGGCTTTATTGTTTTTTTTCATCTATTGAAGTTTCTCACTATCTTCATCAGGTTCAGGTATGACTCCTTTTACAAATGTATCTAATTTGTTTTCTCTTAAGGCAAGCATGATTCTAAACTTCCAAGATACAAAGTTAGAGGCTCCTTCTAATCGGGCCTCAAATCTAACATCAGTCAACATTTTGCTGGATAGAAGGAACTCAAGAAAAATTTAATTACAGTTCGATGATAATCTCCACCTATATAAATCTGATCGGATCTTATTTACGTTGGCTCTGATACCATGTAAATGGATCAGGTTTATGTATATGGTGATTTTAAATTTTATATCTTCACAATGTAGTGCAGAGATATACTTAATAATTTTCGAACTTTACCCAGTTCGATATATCTGAGAATTAATTGTTGTGTCTAAATGTATTCTTGTTCACCAAATATCGCTGGAAGTATATCCTCTTGTTATTATTATTTGTTGTATTGATTTGCAGATCTCTATTTCACTGTTATCAATTGCACTGTGTCTTATATCGATTTGAGTAAGACAAAACCAATAAATAGATCTGGGCGGTCTCACGTAGAGGCACGACTCTATGTGAAACCGGCATGGTTTCCGTAGGGTCGTGTCTCTATGTGAGCCCCCAAGTGATCGATTTGTTTATACAATTAACTCAGCGATATTAACAATTAATGCAATCATTAATCAATGAGACCATATAATCGATTATATATATTTATCAATGTGTTTATTCAGTGATGAATTAATACGATTATTAATCGATGTAGCAATTAATCAATTATATGTATATTTAATAATATAACCTATTATTAAATATACATATAATTTGTGATTGTTTTTCTTCACCGATATTTAACCATACACAGCAATGATCTAGAATAGAGATCAAATGTTGTCGATAGGCCACTCATACATTTGATCATATCGGTCAGAATAATCTGACCAAAGCTACATATCGTTAAAATCCTTGTCGTGATATAGAGCAGAATCAGGCAGGTAAAGCTCAAACATCTGATACGTTGTTTGTTATTTTGGAGGCCAAACCTCTTTTGACCTCCAAAACAACATACAACATACCAACGACTTATTTTTGGACAATAAAGAGGCAGAGCCCTTGCTAGTAAGTCTAAACAAAGGCCTTTGCCACAATATAGAACTTAGTGCCACATGTCATTTTCCATAATTTTACTGCTTTTAACCAATCTCCAACCTCCAAAAAGTACACTTTTAAAGTTAGTAAGATTTTGTCTTGAATAATTTTTAAATTCTCAGCAACCTGTCCAAATTCTCCTTAAGTCTTACACAAAGAGTGATCCCAAACCTATGTTGAGAAAACATGTGTCTCAACCTTGCAAATAGTTCTAAAAAGTAGTTGGCATTTTTCTACTTGTCGGTGCCTTGAAAAAAGGAATATTAGTTGTCAAAAGATGCCTTGTCCATAGTATATTATGGAAGGCCCATTTTTAGAGTTTCGATGACACATTTTATGACAATTGTAAGGGTCAAAAATAGGGGAGAAGACTTTAGACGTGAGAGACTATTTTTAACCTAGATTCTTGCCTATCTTGGGCAACACATGTCAAGGATGGGCAACAAGTGTCAAAGGAAATTTAGCACATGGTTTTGTAAACCAAAAATGGTTTCCAAGTTGTGTAGAAGCCTATAAAATGAGGGCTTGAGGAGTTTGTATCATTGAGTTTTGTTTGCAAAGATGGATGCTACTAGGATGCTTCTGAAGCTCCTCCAAGCTTGAGTTGAGGTGAAACTCCTGTAAGAACTTGCATTCCAAGTGTGTTGTAAACTCTTGTTGATTTAATAATACATTATGCAGGTTTTGGAGTGGGATTTTTCTCCCGTAAGGGTTTTCCCCACGGAAATCATTGTGTTATGTGTTTATTGTTATTTTTTTTATGCTCTTATGTATTTCTTGAAATCTTTGTAATAGTTATATTGAAATTTGCATACACCTTTGCTTCCTTACAAGTGGTATCAAACCCTGGCCAGTTTTGGTTCTATTTGTTGGGTATAGGGTTTTTTGAGCTAATCAAAGTTTGAGTGGGAGCTTGTGCAGAATATTCCATTTTCTATAATGGCAAGCATATCAGGGAGGATTGAAGTAGAGAAGTTTTATGGCACGAACTTTGAAATGTGGAAGCTGAAGATGGAAGATTTGGTAATTGATCGGGATCTATGGGATACGGTGGATGAAAATGTCCATAGGCCCACAAATCCAACTTTAGTTGCACGATATGATGTAATGGACGGAAAAGCTAAAGGTCTCATAAGATTGTGCCTTGCAGACTCAATTCTGATAAATGTCCACGAAGAATCTACTTCGAAAAAGCTTTCGAAGAAGCTAAGTGAGATATATCAAGCAAAATCACTTGTGAATAAAATTTTCTTGAGGAAGAAATTGTATTCCTTAAGAATGGGGGAAGGTGGACGGATTTATGAGCATCTAGAAAGCTTTAATATGTTGGTGATTCAATTGACCTTAGTAGGGGTGTCAATGGATGAAGAAGAAAGGTGCCAAATCTTGCTAAGTTTGTTGCTAGACTCATGGGACAGCCTTGTCATGGCCATAGGGAGCACTTCAGTTGTCTTGAAGATGGAGGATGTTGTTGCTTCTCTACTTTCTATGGAAATGAGACGGAAAGTCTCTTTGAATGCCAAAGAGGCTTTGACTGTTTGAGGAAGATCAAGAGAAAGAGGCAAGAACGAAAAGCAGCATGGCCGTTCTAAGTCTAAGAATAAGGGGAGATCAAAATCCCCTGGTAAGTCCAAGGCAATATGTTGGAATTGTGGCAAACCTGGATACTTCCCGAAAGGACTGTAAAGAAGAAGAAGAAGCAAGATTTTGAATCTGAGTTGGAGAAGGAAGACGGAGATGCTTTTATTGCAGCCTTGGCCATTCATGCAGGTGACAATGCATAGTTGATAGACTCAGGGGCATCTTTCCACATGACTCCTAATAGAAACCGGTTTAGTAAGTATGAAAAGTTTGATGGTGGTAAGGTGTATTTGGGTGATAACTCTTTTCTTGATATTGTTGGCCGTGGAAGTATTTGTGTGAAATTTTCTGATGATAGAATTAGACGATTTGATGATGTCTTGCATATCCCAGGACTAGAAAGAAATTTGTTATCTATTAGCAAACTAATAGATGCGGGTGTGCATGTACAATTTTTTGAAGCAGGTGTGAAAATGGTGAGAGGCTATCGTGATAGCAAGAGGAAGCAAATTGGGTACATCAAACCAGCTCGATGCATGCACAATTGAGTGCAATAGCACTTCTGATAAGATTGTGACAAAGACTACTCCGTTGGAAAAGAAGATAGTCTCTTTTTCAGCAGATGGTCATGGTTTTTGGGTACCCAAGGGTGCTATGTCTAGTGAATCAAAGTTGCCTGCATAGAAGACCATGTTATCGCACCAAAGACTCAGCCACATAGGTGAGAAGGGTTTACGGACCTTGAAAAATAAGAATCTTGTCAATGGATTGAATGATTGCAATCTTGAATTTGATTTTTGTGAGCATTGTATTTATGGAGAGCAAAACGGCATTCAAATTTACTCGAGTTCTCATAAGTCTTCATGTGTTTAGGATCTAATCCATTCGGATGTATTTGGTTTAGTTGATGTTCCTTCTATTGGTAAATCAGTTTATTATGTTTCTTTCATTGATGATTTTAGTAGAAGAACGTGGATTTATTTTCTTAAGAGTAAAGTTGAAGTTTTCCATCGTTTCAAAGAATTTAAAGCAATGGTTGAGTTGCAGACTTCAAAGAAGATAAAATGTTTAAGTACATATAATGGAGGTGAATATTGCTCTAATGATTTCGACACAATTTGTAAAGATTGCGGTATCCGAAGACAGAAGACAACTCCATATTCTCCTCAACAGAATGGAGTTGCAAAAAGAATGAACAAGACCTTGATGGAGAAGGCTAGGAGTATGTTGAGTGGTGTTGGACTAGAACAAAAGTTCTGGGCTGAAGCAATTGCCACTGCCTGCTACCTGATAAATAGGTCTCCTACTTCAGCTCTTGTTGATAAGACGCCAATGGGAGCGTGGTCAGGCCACAAGCCTTCACTTAGACATCTAAGAGTTTTTTGGTTGTGAGGCATATGCTCATGTGTCAAGGGAGAAGCGGACAAAATTGGCTAACAAAGTTGTTAAATGTACAAATTCATCGAATAGAGTTATGGTGTGAAAGGATACAAGCTTTGGGATCCTATTGCACAAAAGGTATTTTATTCAAGAAGTGTTATTTTTAGAGAAACTAAGCCTTCTTTTGTTACAATGTAGCTAGAACAAATAGAAGAAAAGAAAGACGTGACTCAACTACCTACTACACATGAGAAAGTTGAATCAAGGCCCTTAGAAAGACAGGAAGTTGAGGAGATTTCCACGAGTTCTGAATCATTAGAGGAAGAAGAGGAATCTAAACCTAAGCTTGTTCGAAGGTCTACCACACAAAGAAAACCACCTGAAAGGTATGGATATTCCCTTGATGATTGGAGATGCATAATTGCTTCGAATGCTAATATTGATGAACCGGTATTTGGAGAAGAGGCTTTGGTATGAATGATGCAGAGTCTTGGAAAATAGTCGTGGATGAAGAGATGGCAGCTCTTGAAAAGAATAATAAATCGAACCTTGTACCATTGCCTAAAGGACGAAAGTCGATTGGTTGTAAATCGGTGTTCAAAAAGAAGATAGGTTCAGATGGAAGCATTGAGAAGTACAAAGCACGATTGGTTGCAAAAGGTTACTCATTATGGTGAAATTTTTTCTCTTGTAGCCAAAACGACACCCATTCGTTTTTTGCTTTCTATTGCAACAGCTTATGATCTAGAGATCGAGCAAATGGATGTGAAAACAACTTTCCTTCATGGAGATTTGGAGGAAGAAATTTATATGACACAGCCAAAGCACTATATGGTGAAAGGTAAAAGTCATTAGGACTGTAAGTTAAAGAAATCCTTGTATGGTTTAAAACAGAGTCCTAGGATGTGATACCAGAAGTTTGATACATATTTGTTGAGCTTGAGATTTGTGCGGTCTAAATTTGATCATTGTGTATATTTTAAATCTGATGGTGATCATTTTTTGGTTATTGCCTTGTATGTTGATGACGTGTTTATTGGTAAAGGAAAGGATCTGGTTGCAGGATTAAAATCTCAGCTCTCACAATAGTTTGAAATGAAAGATAGTTTGAAATGAAAGATCTTGGTGCAGCAAGACACATTCTGGGAATGGAGATTAGAAGAGATAGACAAAACAGAAAGCTTTGTTTAGGCCAAAGTAAGTATGTTGGTACTATTTTGAAAAGATTCAATATGCAGGATTCTAGACCATTGTGTGTTCATGTTACAATGGGAATGAAGCTTTCTATTTCATGATGTCCCGCGTCCTCATTGGAGATGGAAGAAATGAGTCGAGTACCATACCAGAGTGTTGTCGGAAGTTTGATGTATGCTATAGTTTGTACAAGACCAGACATTACCCAAGCAATGGGAGTTCTTTCTTGTTACATGTCTAATCCAAGAAAAGCACATTGGGATGCAGTAAAAAGAGTTTTTAGATACTTGCGTGGTACCTCAGAGTACTCTATGTTTTCATGGAACAGGAAACGAGCATTCCTTAGATATTCGAGGCTATGTGGATTAAGACTGGGCTGGTGATGTTGATAAAAGAAGATCCACCAGCGCATACGTGTTTATTATTTGGTGGTGCAATCAGTTGGATGAGCAAGCGATAGGCCGTGGTAGCTTTGTCCACAACAATGGCAGCTACTCATGCCTGCAAGGAAGCCATTTGGCTCAAAAGATTGTGTTTAGATATAGAGTTCAAACAAGGTGCGATGGAAGTCATAGTGCAATCTGCCTAGCGAAGAACCCGACATTTCATGCTAGGACCAAGCACATTGATGGACAATATCATTTTGTGAAAGATATGATTGAGGATGGCAAGGTAAAGTTGGAGAAGGTAGAAACTTTGGTGATTGTTTCTGATTCATTAACTAAGTCTGTCAGCAAAGAGAAGTCCAGATGGTGTTCGGAGTCTATGGCTCTCTCAGCCCCTAGCAGTTGAGTCCATGATAGTATGGATCCTCTAACTCTTGCAAGGTATTTGACAAGTGGGGGAATGTTGAGAAAACATATGTCTCAACCTTGCAAATAGTTCTAAAATGTAGTTGGCATTTTTCTACTTGTTGGTGCCTAGAAAAAGGGAATATTAGTTGTCAAAATATGCCTTGTCCATAGTATATTATGGAAGGCCCATTTTTAGAGTTTCGATGACACATTTTATGACAATTGTAAGGATCAAAAATAGGGGAGAAGACTTTGGACGTGAGAGACTATTTTTAACCTGGATTCTTGCCTATCTTGGGCAACACATGTCAAGGATGGGCAACACATGTCAAAGAAGTTTAGCACATGGTTTTGTAAACCACAAATGGTTTCCAGGTTGTGAGAAGCCTATAAAATGAGGACTTGAGGAGGAGTTTGTATCATTGAGTTTTGTTTGCAAGATGGATGCTACTAGGATGCTTCTGAAGTTCCTTCAAGTTTGAGTTGAGGTGAAACTCTTGTAAGAACTTGCTTTGCAGTGTGCTGTAATCTCTTGTTGATTTGATAATACATTATGCAGGTTTTGGAGTGTAGGGTTTTTCTCCCGTAAGAGTTTTCCTCACGGAAATCACTGTGTTTTGTGTTTTGTGTTTATTGTTATTTTGTTTATGCTCTTATGTGTTTCTTGAAATCTCTGTAATTGTTATATTGAAATTTGGATAATCGTCCTCTCAAGATTAGCGTAGGAAACGTTTCCGCACACCTTTGCTTCCTTACAACCTAGCCATGTGGCTCAAGTACATCTCAAATGTACTGGGATTAAAGGAGCGGGTTGGGAGGTGACATTTGGATACAGAAAGGGTTTCCAAGAGAACCTGCTATAAGAGAAAACAGAATAGAATCCTTACCACTTGAACAACTTTTTTTACGAACCAAACATGACCAGATTATAAAAACATTAGATACATATAACACATTTTAAAAGGCCCGGCATGATGTTCACAAAGAAATCTTAATATCCTGTTCTTTCCATTTTGACAGAAATTTATGTGAGCGGTATTGGAGTATAACCCCATCCTATCTGTTTTAATTAATTCATGGATGTGATAATTCATTTTCAGTGTAACGATTATCACAAACAGATTCATGTGATCATTGTCTATGAGTTCAAATTTTATGACCTGACAGTGTTACCTGCTTTACGTGAAACTTGTTTGTTTCTTGTTCAACTTTTTGAAATGGGTGATTGGTTTACATTGGTAATATGTTACTATTGACAACCAAAAATCTGCTCATCTGGCAATCTCAACTTTGCGAAATTTGTTTGCATCTTATTCATGATCATGATTTTCATGTTTTGGTCCCTAACCAAAATGCAGCTTCTCTATTGCCAAATCACTTCAAAGATTCTAAACAATCCAGCTTGAGTCCAAAAGGCAGATTTAATAACTGATTATCACAGATTCACAACTAACCTTGCATGAAAGACCTGCTAAATGCAGACGTGTAGCTATTGCAGAGGCCCATTTACCAGAAGCTGCTGTAAGGCCTTCCGGATTTGTGTCAGTCTTTCCATCTATGGGCGCCTCACCTAATTTGGCAACAGCAAAATACACCAATACTTGGGTTGCACTGACCAAGCCTTTGCTCTCCAGCCAGGGTTCCAGCATTCCGTTCTGGAAAAATACCAAATCTGCTGAAATGTTATAACCTCTTTAGTATTTAGATAAAACCAGATCAAATTTCAGGCTTAACTGAAAGTGAACCATGATTCGATGTTAATCCAAGAAAGCAATTTCTTTGTGTTCTTTACTTTAATGCTCATAAACAACTCCTTACTATACAAATCCCAAGGTAATGACTTTCGTAAGATACATTCAAGGAGATGGATTAAAAATGTAGGTTAAAAAACATTGTAAGCTTGCTTAACTTTTTAAGGCGTGAGTGGTCCCATGTAACTTTAATTACTTTAGAGTTTGGAACTTTATCCTAAAATGATGGACCAGCTGAACCAGCTCCTGCTTAACCTCAAATTTACCTTATGGATGCACACTTTTAAGTTCTGCAGTCTTATATTTATTTTTAGCTTTTCTCTCCAATTTGGTAATTGAAAAAACTTCACTCACGTTGAGTTTGAGAATTGACCCACAGCAGATAAAATCAGATCAAATTTCAGACCTAACTGAAAGTATCCATGATTTGATGTTAATCAAAGAAAGCAATTTCTTTTTGTTCTTTCATTTAGAACTCGTAAACAACTCCTTAACAATTCAAGAACTAAGGTAATGACTTTGTAAGGTACATTCAATGTGATGGACTAAAAATATGGGGAAAAGAAAACATTGTAATCTTGCTTAACTTTTTCAGGTGGATGTGGTCCCATACAATTTTTTTATTAGTGCATGGTTTGGAATCTTCTCCTAAAATGGTGGAGCAGCTGAACTTATACAGCCCCTGTTTAACCTCTATCCTACCATATGGATGTACATTTTCTTTTTCTCCAGTTTTACATTTCTTTATAACTTTTACATCCAAAATTTGGTAATTAAAAAAAGTTCGTTCAGGTTGAGTTTGAGAATTGACACACATACATAAAAAGTTTGAGCAGTGCCTGCCTTAAAAAATAGCTAAGGCTTTGGTTCCATGTAGAGGGCTAGCAAAAATTTTCAGCAGAAGTTGAGAGATTTAGCAGTCATTTACAATCAGGTGGTCCTATTTTATGGGAGCAGCTAATGGTCAAAATTTAGCTGAGAACTTTAGGAAACCAATTGTCCCATGATTTTCTAAAAACTCATATACTAAAAAGGAAAATTTTAAATATGGTATGTAAATATGCAACTGTTTTGTTACAATATGATTTCTGCTTCAAAATTGATTAATTATATTTTTGTAGCTGCAAAATGTAGAAACTTACAGAAGGTAGAGAAGTTGTTTGATGAAATGCCTCAATGACATGTGCTTCTGGTATCTGTATGAAATATGATTGTTGATATCGCCTTGGAGACTTTTAAGCAGATGCACTTAATAGGTATACCTTTTCAAGTGATCTCACAGCTTGTTCCAAATTAGGAGCTTTGAAACTGGGTATGGAGAACCCTCATAATGCAATTGAAAGCCATTTTTTGTCAGTTGTTGTAGTTGTGACTGCCCTAATAGACATGTATGCAAAATGTGGTGGTATGAGGAAAGCATGGGAATCGTTTGACAAAATGCATCGTCTAGGGAATTAGATCGAGTGTTGATGAAAATTAAAGAAAACAAGGATGGATTCTGATTTGAACATGTTAAATTTCCAACACTTAGCCAAATTTTGAAAATCAGTCTTAGTGAAGGAACCCAAGAGAGGCCAAATTTCAGACCTCTTCTTGGGGTTCGGAGCCCAAGCATGCCCTGATTTCCGCTCAAGAATTGGGGCTCTCAAACTCAAGTCAAAGGTGGAATTCGATCTGCGACAAGTGCCAGGACTACCTCTTTGGCCCTCTTAAAGGTCATTCTATAATCATGGTAAGGTCGCACGTTTGTGGTCCATATTTGTAATTTGCCCGATAAGCCATTATTATATTAACTCTTTTGGTGATAGATGAATCTTTTGACTGAAAATTATGGTTAAGGAGATCTTGATGTTCACTTACAAGCTGTTAGTGCCGTGTACCCAGATTTTGTATATGAAAATATACCATTCAAAGGTTTTACTGTTTAGATCTCGGTTCTATCAATTCTTCGATGAGCTAAACAGAACTTTCTTATGACATTTTCGTGTCCATATGGGTTTGAAAACAATTGTGGTCAATTTGATTAAATGTGCCTAAGGAAATAATGAGCCTATCAATAACCATGTTATTCACTTCCAATCTTTGCGGTAAAATGAAGCATCACTTAGACAATGATGTGTTACAGTCTATCTTTCTTAAAGGACTCCTTCCTCCCATCAAATATATTGTCTAATTGGATGGATTACTTCTTTTATAAAATGTGTGCTCGTGTGAAGAATACCGAATAAATATTGCTTCTTCTGATGTGTTTGAAGTATGGCCCATCTTCCCGTAGTTCTTCCACATCTTCTTACGCTTCTCAAGTTCTAAAAGTCTAATATTCTTTCAAAAAGTAATGATTCTACAAATAAAAAGAAAGAAAATGTGCATCATGTGGCTAATACTTCTAATGTGTCATCTTTTAAACCTTGTACTTTGTATAGAAAGTTCACTATTTTTGTGGAGTGAAGGGTTCTGTGAGAAGAAAATTATGGTACAAGATAAATTAGAATCTTGTTAAAATATATAGGAATTCCTATTTTTTAGGTTTAGATTTTACAATTGGATTTTTATGGAAGGGCTTTAAGAATTATTTGTACGGAGTAAGAGATTCTATGTGTTAACAAATAAATACTACAAAATTAATTAAAATCTTTTCTTGATAAGTTGGAACCTTTTTAGTTTATAATTTTGAGCAAGGTGCATTTAGGGTGAAGCTAGAAATTTATCCCACTAACTTAAGATACTACTTGTCAATCATTTGGAGATTTTACTATTTAGACTCCCACCAGTTAATCTTGAAAACATTTTGGTTGAAAATTATCTCTCTTTATTTTTTTGTTTTCTTTGCTTACACATTAATCAAAGAGCAACACACAGACCAAAGAACAGCAACAACAGCACAGATACTTCAAATTAACATCTGTATATTTTGATAATAAAATTTCTTTTGTTAATTTATATTTTTCTCACTATCATCCCATTATGCTTACTGAATATAGGTTTGTTTTGGAGGTTTTTCTCATATATTTTGAAAGCTCGAACATAAGAAAACTTGGTCATTAGAGTTTGCAGCAATTAAGTTGTTCTTTGCACTTTAAATAGTGGACAGCTGAGCACCAAATCTAACTCTCCCACACAAGAATATTTCATCATACTGTATATCAATTTTTTATCATAATTTTTTAAGCTTAAGCTGCACTAAGAAATTTCATGGGGCCATCCGCTAAAAAAAAATCCAAAAAAACATCAACAACATCCACTGAAGTTTTGTGAAGAAGGCCCTCAGTGAGACCACAGCTTAAGCGGCTGTCTTTGGATGGGGCTGCAAGTTTTCCCTGCCAAGCTTCCAAATGTCACTTATCTATAATATTTAAAATTCCATGTCAATAATTTTTTAGATTTAGCTATACAGTTGTAGATTTAACTATAGATTTGGCATTCTTGATTATAAAATTAAATTTGAAGTTTTATGCGTGTCCCTTTTTACAAAATTCACCTCCTTATAAAAGCGCGGGACCGCTACCTAAATTACAAGAACCCTTCGGCATCGTGCTTCAAAATTTGCTAAGCTCAAGTTTCGATTTGTGGACATGTTCTGAGTTTCTCAGAAAATTGTTCATCTTTATTCATCAATTTCTTAAACATGTTCCTGTTTTTTAGAAAACTATTCCGAATTGTAGAAGTTTCGCAGTCTACTGAAAAACATTAAAAACAAATAAAGAAAAGAAACACTCTAAATTTAGAAGTATTTACCGTCCCAGCGAGGCCGAGGCGTGATGTCGAGCACGGCATCCATATCGTCGTTTCTGGTACACACAAAAATCGGACCGGAAAGACTTTCCGGCACTTTTTCACCCCGCCTAATTATCACATCCTCTCCCGTTCCCATCTTTTGCAGCGCCTGGCCAACTCTTCCAGCGCCGATAATTGTTGCCGGAATGACGTTCTTTTCGACTCCGGTAGACATGGCCACCGCCGAAGTCCTAATTCGAGAGAAAAGATTTCGTGCAGCGGAAGACGTTTTGATTTGCAGGTTCAAGTGAGTTAATGATAAGGCGTTCGTGTGACAATTTGAAATTGATGAACTTATTGCGAGCCTGTGAGCCATGTAGAGAGTCGGGATTCGAAACCGCGACCTTTGGTCCCGGTTAGTTGCGCTGCACTGGGAAGAGCCAGCAGTCGGCTTTCAAAAAAAAAATAGTAATATTTGAATAGATAAAGTCATCGTATTGGGAGATTCCATCCACATATTTGAAGGTAGAGGATCCTTCTTTGAGTACCTTCTCAAAAAGAGACAATGAGTTTGTTTTTGTTTTTTTATTGAGATTCGACATGGAGGTGAGGATAATATTAATTGGGAAAAAAATGGACAATTAAATTTAGTGAGAATTTAATTATTGATGTAGAATAAAGATTGTTTTGAAAAATATAGAAGAAAATTTAGGTATATATAATAAGGGAGAGGGTCTAATAGTTGAGCACTTTTAACTTCATGTTTTTCAAAATCTCTTATGGAATATCTAATCATCTTGTTGGCAAGTGATCAATTTTGTAAATGTGATTCACTTTTTGGTTGTTGTTTATGGCAACACATCTGGGTTTCACATCGATTCCTATAAAGATAAGTTTTGTTGATTCAGAAATCGACTAAGTATAGAAGCAGAGTTACAGAAGTAGTTTGGATATCGAAGATCGAGATCGATGAATTAGGGCAAGCGAGCTTAGAGGAAGACAATATGAGGTATGTATGACCTCCACCTAAGATCGATTTGGTTTTGGTTATGTCTACGGCGAGTTATAAAGAATTGAAGATAGACAGACTGCAGCAGAACAACGATACAGAGCAGTTGGACAGTAGCGAAGATTGAGGGAGTATGACTTGGACTCTAGGCAATCGAAGTTGGATTTTGGTTGTTGATAACCTACACATTGACTATGCAAGAGCGTCGACTATGCATTTGATATTTACTATATTAAATGTATTTTGTATTGAAGGTCGACTTTGTAATATTTGTAATATTCATATTGGGAGCCGACTTTGTAAAGTTGTGAGATATATATGTAAGATCTTTT
>MU223303.1:2268047-2318064 GCA_018584345.1 Thuja plicata | reverse complement strand
ATATTTACTATATTAAATGTATTTTGTATTGAAGGTCGACTTTGTAATATTTGTAATATTCATATTGGGAGCCGACTTTGTAAAGTTGTGAGATATATATGTAAGATCTTTTTGATAAAGATATGTGAGAGAATATGAAGGTTTTTGTTGATAAGTTGATTGGTTATTGAGTGCATAGCAGAGTAGAGAATGACAGAGATCATTGAAGAACTATAAAGGAACTATTTAAGCACTAGTGTTGCTTGTTTTGTTCATGACAGAACACTTTGTAAACAGAATTACTTTGTAAGAGATGTAAGCTCAGTTGGCCCCTAACAGGGTGGTGTGAACCTTTAACAGGGTTGTAATTCCTTTAACAAGGAAATGTGCTATGTAATATTCAGCTCCTAACAGGGCTAGGTCTCCTAACATGGACATTATACTTTAGTACATGCTTGTGGGTACCATCCCCACCGGGGTTTTCCCTTGGCTAGGGTTTCCTCAAAAACAAAATATGGTGTTATGAGTATTGTGTCATTTTCTTATGTTCTTTTCTTTACTGCAAGTTTATGGTTAATGTTTAAATGGTTGAAGAATTTAATTAAGTGCTATAATACTGATTCAACCCCCTCTCAGTATTATCCAATCCTAATAATTGGTATCAGAGCTTTTGGCCCTTGGAGAGAAAGTATAACAGCTTGAGGGAGATCAGAATGGATTTGGACAGGTTACAAGAAAACTTTGATGCAGCACTTGAAGACCTTGACAAAGCAAAAGCAGAAAATGGAGAGTTGAGATTCAACATTCGAAGAGCTAAGAAATTTATAAAGAAACTCAAAGAACAACTTGAGCTTTCTAGAAGTCAAAGACAAGATCTTATGGTTCAGATAAAAGAGGATTCAGATGAAGACAATTCAGATCAGGTGAGGCAACTAAAAGAAGAGAATGAGACTCTGAAACTTGAAAATGAGACTATGGCTAAAGAAATATAGGTATAGAAGGATACTAAGAAGAAAGTTGAAGAAGCTTTAAACATTGCATTAGATCAAATGAAGAATGAGGCTGACAACTACAAGAACAAGTATCTGGAGATGGAGAAATACAATCATATTATAAAAGGTGAACTTGTTGAAGCAAAGAAACATATTGAGAAACTTCACACCAACAGTGACTTGATTGATGAACAGAGAGACAAACAGAAACCTAAAGGTGATATGACTGGTACTGGCTTCAATGAAGTTGAATGTTCAAAGAATCAGGAAGAGAAATCAACTGAGAAGATTGATGCTGAGAAACCTTCTACTGAAGAACCTAAAGAGCAGATCAAACCCTTCAGAGGTAGATGCTTCGGTTGCAACAGATTTGGACACATGAAGAGAGACTACAGAGGTAATGCCCCTTTTAGAACTTTTTATAGTTATTGTTTTAACTGTAATGGATATGGGCACAAGAAAGCAGAATGCAAAAAACCCAATCAATCTGGATATAGACAAGAAAATAGAAGAGAATCTACAGTGAAACCTACATGCTACAAATGTAATAACATTGGATACATTGTGAAGTACTGTAAGCTGCAAGTTAATCAAGAAAGAAGACCTCCTATATGTTATAAATGCAATAATCCAGGACATATAGCAAAGTATTGTAGGTATAATGGTTTAGACAACAGCAGAGTGCCACCTCCTATGAATTCACAGAAGAATGCAAATGATACTGGTAAGAGTGTTACAGATTTGAAGAGTGATTTTGAAAGTTGTTTTAAGAAAGCAGAAGATAGCAACAGTGGTAAGATATGGAAGATCAAAGAAACAAGTGAGACATCAATTCAGGGAGAGTTAGTAGATGCTACTGGATCTTCGCTTGATGGTAGTAAAATAGAATCAACCTAATTGGTCGATCATGGCCTTAGGGGGAGCATTGGATATAGACATCAGAATATATCCTACCCTAAAATTCATGGATTAAGCTCAAGCGAGCTTGGGTATGAACTTAGTCGACATCATATAACATACATCTCAGAGCGCAACATCAGCTGACACATATATTTTGTTCACGAGATCTAACGGCCGACTGGACAGTTTTGAGTAAAAGTGAAATTTATGACTTTTAAACTTGTATAAAGCACCATTTGTTGACCTATCTCTTTACCATTTGATGAAGAGTGAGCTAAGGAGATCATAGAGCAGAAAGATTCAGACTATTCTACATTTGTTGTGCATAAACTCAAATTTCAACGGAAGAAAGGTATTTACATCATCTAGCTATGGATGCACCTATTATTTTCGATGTTGTAGATAGACCTAGGTACAAATTTAAGAAACATCCATTTAAGTCATGTGAAGAGGATCCAGAAGGATCATTTTCTCAAACCCCATATGGCGTATTACACGTAGAATATATTAGGGCTTACATACATTGTAAGTATGATATACTGGGAATTGATGATATATCAACTGAGATGGAGTATATGACTGATAATGGAATCATGAAAGAAGAATACAAACACATTGATCTGTTAAGCATAATGAAGATTCTAGACTTATGTGAATTTGATGAAGATGAATGGTTTAAGATACTGTTGAGCAGGGTTCATGATCAGTTCATTTGGATAGGTGATCAACCTGTAAAGATCTATAGTGACCTAATTCATGAAATCACTGGACTAGACAACACCGGAGTCGTCCCTATTGCAAAGAAAGATGTAAAGAAAGAAGTTGAAACCCTAACTCATTCTAAATGGGACGAACGGGCAATGACAATGAATGACATCTTTCAGCAAGATGTGAGATTGATTGCTATGATACTTGGATACAAATTCTACTACAGTAGCAGACCTAACTTAGTATCTGCAGGATTAATCATGATGGCATGGAGAATGGTGAAGGAAAACGTGAAATATAACCTATGTGAAGTTCTAGCACAATAATTTCTTGAAAATCTGAAGCTAGTGAAGAAGGACAGAACTAAGACCTTCAGATTTGGTTCATTGTTGATGCATATGTTTTGTTGGAATAGTCCCAAGGATAACTGAGAGGGGGGGTGAATCAGTTATTAGTCAATTTAATTCTTTTCTCTTTCCTTAATGTAATTTGATATAAAGTAAATGCAAATTCAGATAACACAATAGAGTACTCAACAATTTAATTACGGGGAAACCAAATAGGCAAAAACCCCGGTGGGAATTAGCACCCACAAATAATTGAACTAGTTTATAATGATCCTTGTTAGAAGATCTTACAACCTTGTTAGGAGTTGATCTTTACAATGCAAGAAGTACAGAGACCTGGTTAAAGATCAGACCCTGTGAGGAGTCTTTTACAGATAACCCTGTTAAGGGTGAGGACTCACTATCTAATAGCTCACTGCTGAGATGGTGAAGGCTACAACCTTCAGGATAACATATATACACTATATCTGGTAAATGAATTGTTTGAGTAGACCTATTGTCTTGATCAGTTCCAATGAATTGCAATCAACTTATGTATCTTCACATAGATCTTCAACTTATTCTCTCTGACTTTCTGCTCTTCTTTTGTCTTTTCTTTTTCACTTCATTTTTGACACTTAGTGAACATAATTGAACTGCTATAAGTATCTTCACCAAGGATAAGGTCATGACGGTATCTGGAAACACTTCATCAACTTCCTTGTCGGCTCAACCAAGCACGCAATACAAATTAGGACTGCGCAACTAAAACTGAATAGACGCGACGCTTCACAAAGTTGACTTCACCAAATTAACTCTAACATCATGATTCTATTGAAACACGTTTAGTGCCTTTGGATAGCTATCTTTGATTCATAACTAAACATGAATACAAACATGCATATCCCAAAGATAGGCACAACTCAAGAAACATTGTATTTACATCAGCTCTTAACAGATAAACTCCTGAATCTGTAACTGCCATAACTGACTAATCATAACTCAACTAAAATTGCATATCTGACTCGGTGTGAATGCACATAGCAACTAGAACATGTATACACCATGAAAATAAACACTCATAGCTCCAAAACATCTATACTTATAATTTCATATATGATACCTGATGTATATTATATGTTGTCATCAATGGCAAACATACAATCAATTATTTACATAGAGACAAATCTCCAACAATCTCCCCCTTTGACATTGATGGAAACATACGATATCATCGACTCAAAGTGTCTTCCTTCTTTTTACAATATTCTCAATATCCTCATCAAGGGTTCCTCTTCACTACTGTTGCTCTATATACTCCCCCAGAGTATATGCTCCCCCTTACTAATACTCCCCCTTTGACATCAATGACAAAGGGTGTTAAACACTATTAAGCACAGGTACTACTCCAGAAGTAGAGTAGTCAACCATTCATCAGTCACCAAGGACTGATGTTCTTGCTGCAAGTTCTAATCAGACTCAGTAAAGGGAATTACTCCCAACTTCTCCCTAAGATACTCAAAAGTATCTTTTTATAGAGGCTTTGTAATAGTTGTTCTTTAGTGCTTACATAGTCCAACTTTACTTCTTTGTCTGCAACTTTTTCTCTTAGGAAGTGGTATTTGATCTCAATGTGTTTTGTCTTTGCATGCATCATAGGGTTCTTTGACATATTGATAGTACTAGTGTTGTCACAGTGAATAACAATAGGATAATCAATCTGAATACCAAAGTCCTTGATCATCTGTTTGATCCAAACTATTGTTGAACAATTCAATGCTGCTGCAACATACTCAACTTTTGTTGTTGACTGAGAGATACAATTATGCTTTTTACTTGTCCAAGTAACCAACTTGTCTCCAAGAAATACTTTTCCTCCTGATGTGCTCTTTCTGTCATCAACACAACCTGCCCAATCTGCATCTATGTACACATGAAGTTGTATGTTCTCTAAGATAAGATACCATAAACCATAGTCTATAGTTCCCTTTAGGTATCTGAATATTCTTTTTATTGCCATTAGATGATTTTTCTTGGGTTCAGCTGTAAATCTTCCAATAATGCCAACTGCATTAGAAATGTCAGGTCTAGATTGAGTGAGATATATGAGTTTTCCAATCATAGACTTGTATAGGGTCTTGTCAACTATTGTGGAATCATCATCTTTAGAAAGCTTGCATCCTGTTATCATGGGGGTGCTTACAGGTTTGAAATCTTCCATCTTGAAGGTCTTCAATATCTCCTTCACATACTTAGATTGAATTATGAATATGCCTTTGTCTGTTTGTTTTACATTTAATCCAAGAAAGTATTTGATAGGTCCAATCATGCTCATTTCAAATTCAATTTTCATTTCTTTGGTGAATTCTGCACTAAGTTTGTCATTACCTCCAAAGATAATGTCATCAACAAAGATAGCAACAATTAGTAGTCCTTCATCTGTCTCTCTTATGAATAAATTACAATTTGTTGCTCCTTTTATGAATCCTATCTTCATTAAGTAGCCATCAAGTCTCTCATACCATGCTCTTGGGGCCTGTTTAATTCCATAAAGTGCTTTCTTTAATCTGCATACCATGTCTGGTTTATCTGAAAGTTTGAATCCTTCAGGCTGCTCTATGTAGACTTCTTCCTTTTAAGTCACCATTCAGAAATGTTGATTTGACATCCATTTGATATACCTTAAAGTTCTTGAATGTTGCATAGGCCAAAAACAACTTGATAGCTTCAAGTCTGCTCATAGGGGCAAATGTATCAGTGTAGTCTATTCCTTCTCTCTGCGCATATCCTTTGCATACTAATCTTGCTTTGTTCCTTACTATTGTGCCTTCTTCATTCATTTTGTTCTTGAATATCCACTTGGTTCCAATCATGTTCTTGTCATGAGGTCTAGGGACCAGTTTTCATGTTTCATTCTTGATTATTTGATCTAGTTCTTCTTGCATGGCACTTTTCCAATCTAAATCTTTGCACGCATCTTCAATACTTAAGGGTTCAATCTGTGAAAGTAAGCATACCTCTTCATCAACGGTTGAACCTTTTGCTCTAGATCTTGTTAGGACTTTTGTGCTCTGATCTCCAATGATATCTTCCTTAGAGTGGTATTTGGATGTGTATCTTGAATTCTTAGGAGTGATACTTTCATCTGTAATATGTGATTCTTCTTTGTTTGGTTCAGGATTGTTACATGAAACATCAGTACAATCAAACATTTCTTCAATAATTGTGTCCTTATTGATGGGTCTGGGCTCATCTTCAATCATGGGAGCATAGTCGTAATATATTTCTTGAATCATAAACTTCTCATCAATCTTCACATGAGTACTTTCAATGATCTTCTTTAGTCTTATATTGAAACATCTATAGGCTTTGCTTTTAGTAGAGTAACCATGAAAAATACCTTCATTGCTTCTAGCATCAAACTTACCAATGCTATCATCCCTCTTGATATAGAACTTGATTCCAAAGATTTTGAAGTATTTTATCGTGGGTACATTACCAAACCAAAGTTCATAAGGTGTCTTGTTTGCGCCTGGCCTCAATTGTATTCTATTGATAGTGTAAACTGTTGTATTGATTGTATCTCTCCAGTAGGTATGGGAAACCTTTCCTTCAATCATGATAGTGCGTGATGTGCCAAGTATTATCCTTTTCCTCCTTTCCATTATCCCATTCTACTGAGGGGTTTTGGGTGCATTTAATTGTCTTTTGATTCCATGTTCTTCACAGTAGTCATAAAACTGGTCAGAGGTGAATTCTCCTCCTCTATCATATCTCAAACATTTTATCTTTAATCTAAATTCATTCTCAACCTTAGCTTTGAATATTTTGAACTTCTCAAAAGCTTCAGATTTTTCTTTTAAGAATGCAACCCACATCATCCTTGATAAATCATCAACAAACAAAATAAAATACCTTTCTCCATAGTATGATCTTGTTTGAGTAGGTCCACATAGGTCTGTATGTATCAGATCTAATATTTTTTCTACAGAGTCTTGTTTGCTCCTGAATGAGGTCCTCACATGCTTCCCCATCACACATTCCTTGCACATGGTGTCAACTATTCTTGCAATGCTAGGAAGGTCTCTTACTACCTTTACATTACTTATCTTGACTATGTTGTCAAAATTGATATGACAAAGTCTCTTGTGCCATAGCCAGCTGCAATCTACTTTTGCAACAAAACAACTTACTTCTGAGTTGAGCTGAAAAAAATTACCTTTGGTCTTTGAGCATGATGCAATCATGTCTCCTTATTTTTTATTAATGATGCACTGGCTGTTTTTGAATTCCAACTGATATCCTTTATCAAGCAACTATCCAACACTTAGTAAGTTATTATGCAGACCATCAACATAGATAACATCATCTGTCTTGTTCTTTCCATCAAGGGTGATAGAACCTCTACCTATGATAGGTTTGGGAGTGTTATCTCCAAATCTAACCATGCCACCTTTGTGCTTGTCCAAATGTACAAATATGTCTTTGTCTCCTGTCATGTGGTGTGAACATCCATTGTCAATGATCAAGTCAGTTCTGATGTCAACTTTTGAAACTAATGCTAACTCTTGTTCTTTTACTTCATCTTCTTTGTCCATTTCTTCAAGCATCTTCTCAATGTCTTTAATGGAAACAAATCCAATTTCATCTTCTCCTGAGTCATCACCAGTTACACCATCCTCAGCATGATAACATTCTTTAGTGTACTTAGGTTTGTAATCTGTTCTGAATTTCTTAACTCTTGTAGGGCACTTAGATGCAAAGTGACCAACTTTGTTGCATGAAAAACATTTGAATGGTAGTTGTCCTTCATATTTTCCTTTACCTTTCCTTTCCTTCTTGAAAATCATAGCAATGATTTCTTCTAGTTTTGTATCCACTTCTTTATTATTACTAGAGTTGCTTATAGATTTCTTATTATGGACTGTGGCTTTGAAGACTGTCTCACTTTTAGGTTCTGTCTTCAATCTAGATATCTCAAATGCAGATATTTTTCTAATCAAAGTCTCCCTCTTGAAGTCTTTTGAAAATTTCATAGTCTCATCTAAGATATTGATCTTGCTCTCATAGTCTACTATCAATGTGGTCATTAACTTGTCCATTATGTCTTCCTCTGATATTTCTCCACCATTGTTTCTTATACCTAATACTGATTCATTTATCCTCTGATTGTAAGCTCTGATGTTTTCTTCAAGTAACATCTCTAAATTATTGTATATTTTATTCCATGTCTTTCTACGCACATTCTTTTCTTGGATGTCTCCTTCAAACATATCTTCTAAGTATTTCTAAATAGAGTATGCTTTGTATGTCTTCTTGATCTCAAAAAATTCACTTTCGGATAGGGAACTGATTAGGGCTTCTTTGGCAATTGCATTATTAGTGAACACTTCCTTTTGTTTCATAGTAGAGTCATCAGCTGCAAGATCTTTTAAGGTGGTAATTTCAACTTCTTGAGTGGCAATCTCATAGATCTAAAATCCAATGCACTAAAGATGTGTTATCATTTTGTTCTTCCAGTCAAGATAGTTTTCTCCATCAAACTTAGGACTCTCTTTCCTAAATTATGCCATCTGATCTACCTTAAGTTGTTAGGCTTTCTCTCCAAGGCACTTGGCTCTAATACTAATTGTTGGAATAGTCCCAAGGATAACTGAGAGGGGGGGGGGGGGGGAATNGAGGGGGGGGGGGGGGGTGAATCAGTTATCAGTCAATTTAATTATTTTCTCTTTCCTTAATGTAATTTGATATAAAGTAAATGCACATTCAGATAACACAATAGAGTACTCAACAATTTGATTACGGGGAAACCGAATAGGCAAAAACCATGGTGGGAATTAGCACCCACAAATAACTGCACTAGTTTATAATGATCCATGTTAGAAGATCTTACAACCCTGTTAGGAGTTGATCTTTGCAATGTAAGAAGTACAGAGACCTGGTTAAAGGTCGGACCCTGTTAGGAGTCTTTTACAGATAACCCTATTAAGGGTGAAGACTCACTATCCAATAGCTCACTGCTAAGATGGTGAAGGCTATAACAGATATACACTATTTCTGGTGAATGAATTGTTTGAGTAGACCTGTTGTCTTGATCAATTCCAATGAATTGCAATCAACTTTTGTATTTTCACATAGATCTTCAACTTTTTCTCTCTGACTTTCTGCTCTTCTTTTGTCTTTTCTTTTTCACTTCATTTTCGACACTTAGTGAACATAACTAAACTACTATAAGTATCTTCACCAAGGATAAGGTCATGACGGTATCTAGAAACACTTCATCAACTTCCTTGTCAACTCAACCAAGCATGCAATACAAATTAGGACCACGCAACTAAAACTAAATAGACACGACGCTTCACAAAGTTAGCTTCACCAAATTAACTCTAACATCACGATTCTGTTGAAACATGTTTAGCGACTTTGGATAACTATCTTCAACTCATAACTAAAAATGAATACAAACACACATATCCCAAAGATAGGCGCAACTCAAGAAACATTGTATTTATGTCAGCTCTTCACAGATAAACTCTAGAATCTGTAACTGCCATAACTGACTAATCATAACTCAACTGAAACTACATATCTAACTCGGCATGAATGCACATAGCAACTAGAACATGTATACACCATGGAAATAAACATGCATAGCTCCAAAACATCTGTACTTATAATTTCATAAATGATACCTACTGTATATTATATGTTGTCATCAATGGCAAACATACAATCAATTATTTGCATAGAGGCAAATCTCCAACAATGTTTATTCATATTGAGCACAAATTTCCTGGCTTACATCCTAGTGGTTGGAAATCTGGGATACCTACTGGTATTTTAATCTCACAGAGATACAAGAGACAAAATACTACTTGGGTTGATGGTGAACTATTTGGTATGATCAAGATGCTACAGAGACAGATGAAGAACATGTACATGATACATGAGGATATTGTTGAAAAGTACAAGGATACAATCTATTTCATGGTTGAAACTGATTGTGTATGTTTTGAAGCAGTCACACCTAGAAATAAATGGTGTTATCCCATGGGTTATGAAGTAAGTCATGAGGTACTTACCATGCAAGTAGAACATGTTCTTGCATCAGAAGTTGATCCATCAGAAGAAAGATGGGGAACATATGAGGAGAAATCAGTAAAGGTGAGAGAATAACAAACTAGAGGTCTGAGGAAAAGAAAAATTGAAAATCTTGTGCATGAATGTGGTGTAAAGACTGGGTTGACAGAAGAAGTAAAAGAAGTAAAAAAGAAGATGACAGATAGATCTCTTGGACTAGCAAGAGAAAGTACTGCAGCCCCTCCCACTCCTGAGGTAGTTATGGTAGACAGTCCACCTCCTCCACAATAGCAGACATCATAGACAGAGAACATCACTCCTAGAGTAACTAGATCAAGCATGCAGACATTGCCTAAAGAGCATAGCACAGTAAGAGAAGAGAAGAAAGTAGAGAAACACATATGGAAGCGTGACATTAAAATGATAGAGAAGAGAGCAATAGAACAAGGTAAATTGGTAACAATTGACAAATATTATGACAGGTTTGGAGATACATATAAGCTTAAGATTGAAGACATTGTGATTGAACATTTACTCACTTTCAAAAAGACTCTCTTATCAATTGAAGGAAGTATACCTATAGAGCTATATGGGAGATTAGAGACAAGAAAACACTTAGCACATATTGAGGATGATACAATCAGAAATCAGTAAATTGACAACATGTTGCCTGTAATATCCGTACAAGAAAGGGATAGAATATTCAAGGAATTAAAACCCTTGCTAAGGACCAAAGTAAGATTGTTGAAAATCATGGCAAGGAAGTATGATGAAGTCACTGAGGAAACTCAGAAGGATCTGGAGAAGATATTGATGAATACTACTTTTGACAAGTCCCCACCTCCTAAGACCACTTTGTCTACACAATTAGGAATAGGAGAAAGATCAAAAGCAATAGAGACAAATGTTGAGGAAAGCGAAGTAGATCCACCACCAGATTTATATGTTTCTGGTGTGGCAGTGACTCTTGATAGTTCACAAGATGAAAAGGACCCCTTTGCAGGGAATGTGGACACCCCTGTAGTAGATGAAGCTAAACAGAAAGAGGAAGTAGAGCAGAAAAAGGAAGAAGAACAGGAGACATAACAACAAGAGGATGAAAAGAAAAAGGTAAACTCATCATCTATCTCATTGTTGGCAAGCAGTGATGTGAATGTTGATAGCATGGATGAAGTTGAGTTGGTCAAATTGGCATTTACTGCATTGAACAAAGCCAAGGAAAGATCAGAACAAAAAGGAGACAAAAAGGCTAAAGTAATTACAAGAGCAATTGATACTGTGAAAAAATTGCTTCCAGTACCTATTGTTTTCCTGCACAAAGATGACATTGAAAATTTGAGAATAATGTTTGATGAATTTGATGGGCACTATGAGAATTTGATAAAGATTGTAGAGGAGAAGGCAAAGATCAAATATTCAGAAAAGAAGTTAACAAAAGTTTGCAAGTCTATCACATGGGACTTAGGCATTGTCAAAAATTGTTTTACAAATGCAAAGAGATGCATTGGACATGGGAGAAAATTGTTTAGCTACTGCATGAATCCTATTAGGCATGTTCACAATGTAGAGGATATTATTGCCAAAGAGATTGCAACTCTAAATAGTATGATGGACAGTTGTGAAAAATCTTAACAATCTACAACGGAGCTAGACAAGGAAGTCACAATTTTTTTGGCTAAACTCAATGCATTAGATAATGAGAAAGGGAGAGTATTGACAAGATTTAATTTGTTGAAGAGCTTTATCACTCCTAAGCTATCCATACTTGAAGTTTATCTCTCAGATTTGGAGAAAGTGTCAGATTCACTAACTAAATCTATGCCCACATAATTGAAAGAAGCTGAGACCACATCATTTGCACTGAATGGCTTAATTCATATTAGCCAAATATTGTTCAAAACATGGAATGCAAAAGTGAAGATCTTGGAAGATTCCTTTCAAGACATTCTGAAACTTGTGAGCGAGCACTAAATATTATTATTTCGTATGCACCTTTGTCATTGTTGTCATAGGGGGAGAAGAGAGAAGAATATATATATATATATATATATATATATATATGGGAGAAGAGAGAAGGAAAAATATATATGGGAGAAGAGAAAAGAAGAGGAAAAAGAGAATATAGAGAAGACATTTTTGTTAGAACACTTATTAATTTTTTTGTTAAGTGTTGACATCAATGCCAAAGGGAGAGATTGTTGGAAAGTGATCAATTTTGTAAATGTGATTCACTTTTTGGTTGTCATTTATGGCAACACATCTGGGTTTCAGATTGATTCCTATAAAGATAAGTTTTGCTGAGTCAGAAATCGACGAAGTATAGAAGTAGAGTTACAGAAGTATTTTGGATATCAAAGATTGAGATCAATGAATTAGGGCAAGAAAACTTAGAGGAAGACAATACGGGGTATGAATGACCTCCACCTAAGATCAATTTGATTTTGGTTATGTCTACGGTAAGTTATAAAGAATTGAAGAAAGACAGACTACAACAGAACAACAATACAGAGTAGTTGGACAGTAGCGAAGATTGAGGGAGTATGACTTGGACTCCAGGCAATCGAAGTTGGATTTTGGTTGTTGATAACCTACACATTGACTATGCAAGAGCGCTGACTATGCATTTGATATTTACTATATTAAATTTATTTTGTATTGAAGGCCGACTTTGTAATATTTGTAATATTCATATTGGGAGCCGACTTTGTAAAGTTGTGAGATATATGTAAGATCTTTTTGATAAAGATATGTGAGAGAATGTGAAGGTTGTTGTTGATAAGTTGATGGTTATTGAGTGAATATCAGAGTAGAGAATGACATAGATCATTGAAGAACTATAAAGGAACTATCTAAGCACTAGTGTTGCTTGTTTTGTTCATGATAGAACACTTTGTAAACATAATTACTTTGTAAGAGTTGTAAGCTTAGTTGGCCCCTAACAGGGTGTTGTGAACCTTTAACAGGGTTGTAATTCCTTTAACAAGTAAATGTGCTATGTAATATTCAGCTCCTAACAGGGCTAGGTCTCCTAACAGGGGCATTATACTTTAGTACATGCTTGTGGGTACCATCCCCACAGGGGTTTTCCCTTGGCCATGGTTTCCGTGAAAACAAAATATGGTGTTATGAGTACTATGTCATTTGCTTATGTTCTTTTCTTTACTGCAAGTTTATGGTTAATGTTTAAATGGTTGAAGAATTTAATTAAGTTCAATAATACTGATTCACCCCCCTCTCAGTATTATCCAATGCTGCACTAGGAAGAGCCAACAGTTGGATTTCAAAAAAAATAGTAATATTTGAATAGATAAAGTCATCATATTGGGAGATTCCATCCACATATTTGAAGGTAGAGGATCCTTCTTTGAGTACCTTCTCAAAAAGAGACAATGAGTTTGTTTTTTGTTTTTTTATTGAGATTGGACATGGAGGTGAGGATAATATTAATTGGAAAAAAAAGGACAATTAAATTTAGTGAGAATTTAATTATTGATGTAGAATAAAGATTGTTTTGAAAAATATAGAAGAAAATTTAGGTATATATAATAAGGGAGAGGGTCTAATAGTTGAGCACTTTTAACTTCATGTTTGTCAAAATCTCCTATGGAATATCTAATCACCTCTATTTTTTTCAATAGCATACTTGGTAAGTTGTATGCTTACAACTGAGATTTAAGGGTTACATCATCAAATATGATGCTACGTGAGCATGTTTTTGGTCTAAGTGTCCAAATGGGCTAAAAAAAAGTGAATCTAATAGTGGTGCACAAAGTCGTGTTTTATTGGTGTGTCGATGTGCCATCTCATGAGTTTTTGCTTTTTATATCTAAGGAATATATTTCATTCAATTATAGGTACTCATTATAAACACTAACAACTTTAAAGTCACAACTATTGGTACAATTTTGTTAATTGGGAACTAAATCAATAAATGTTATAACAATTATTGGAGTATGCTCAACTATTGGATCCTTTGATGTATCATTCTCTCTTGCA
Organism: Thuja plicata; assembly: GCA_018584345.1. Taxonomy (NCBI): domain Eukaryota; kingdom Viridiplantae; phylum Streptophyta; class Pinopsida; order Cupressales; family Cupressaceae; genus Thuja; species Thuja plicata. The sequence continues at coordinate 2,304,083 of MU223303.1, read as the reverse complement.
ATAGGTAATGTGGATGTAATTATATAAAAAGCATGAAGGGTTATAATTTTTGTAAATTGTTAAAAGATAATGTTGTTAACTTGATGTAGATACACATATAACAATAGATTATAGTGATAGGAAGAAGAAATTTGTGAACTTTGAGAGGGAGTAGAAATATATAGATTAGTGTATTCCAAGAAAATATATTAGGAGAATAATGGTATAAGTTTTTAAATGTTATATAAGGTAACAAATCATAGTGGAAAGGTCTACATTATTGTTATTATTTGATTCAATGATAAAAGCATGCAAAGAGAAATTTAAAAAAATGTAAAATTAGCAAATGATTATGAAATTTGTTTTACGATATCCTGTTTGAAAATTTAAGAATGATTGTACAAGTAATAAAATTATTTAGTGTTTAGTTTTTATTACAATTTGCATTTACTATAATGTTGTTTTGATTGAGAGTGAAGAACCATTTGAACCATTTCACATGGAAATCAAGAGTGAAGTGTCATTTTACATGAAAAACATACAAGATGGAGACAATGTTGATTTATCTCAGAATAATTCTTCATTGGTAGTGTTTGATATCTTATTGAATAAGGGCTAGAAAATGAGTTTGTCAATAAAACAATGCAAAGTTTCCTTTTTTTTTTTAATTTGTTTGTGTAGACACGTAAAGTTTGTCGCCTCAACTTTGTCATAATCATTCCATGTTAATCATCTTAGTCTCATGTTGTCGACTAACACAATCATTTCAACTAATCAATGTTATTATCATTTGCTAATATTCTAATGCTATTGTCAAAATCATCTCATCATGTCACTAGTTAATCAACTTCATCATGTTAATTCATCTCGTCAATTAATTGATTACATTATATTAATTAATTGATCACATTCCCCTTTTTCTGTAAGGATTAAAATTTTTGTTACCTTGAAACTCTATATATTATTCATATATCTCCAACACTATTTGGAAAGTGTCCTTGGACACCTAGGGCATAATTAAAAATTAATTTTGTAATAGATTTTCCTTTAGAATCTTGGCATTAGTTGTTATATGCATTCATGAAGGAGGTGGAGTTAGTGATGGTTGTTTTGAAACTATTTTGAATAAATTTATCAACTTGGAAGAAGAGTAAAGCATATTGAATATTATTAGTTGGGTGATGATTTTGGATGCCCACCTTAAAATATGGGTTATTTTTGTAATATTTATACTACTATTAATGTAAACATTTTTTTGAATATTCTTGATTACATATTGACAACATATTGCCTCAACTCTTGGTTAGAAATATAAGTCTTCATATTTTTAAAGATTTTGTGTTGTGAAGTCATTCAATTTCATTTGTGCCAAGTTTTATCCCCTATGTGCCTTTGTTTAAATTCTCAAAGGTTCTTTAATTTTTACAAATAAATAATAACTTTTATCTTCATTTGGAACTCCTTTGTAGGAGGTTCTAGGTCGAAGTAAAATGCTTTATTAAAAGATATTGGTTTGTTAGGAACTATTGCTTAGATATTCCTAACCTATTAGTAACTCTTCGGTCAAAAGTTATCACTCCATCAAGAATCTTGTATTCTCAATCTTTCATAAAATTGTCAATATCTCTTCTCACATTGGGAGCATGATTGTTCTCCAAACCAAGGGACCCTTTCACAAGTCTTTGATATTGTCTTGGTTCCTAATATCAATAAAATAACTTAAAGAAAATAAAAATGAGAGTTCCATAGGTTCTAATAACTACTAGAACCTTCGATTAATTCCCAAATTAGCTCTACTTCCCAACAAAGCAACAATCTATGATAACGGAATAAAGGAGATGGATGTTTGTTCTTATGTCACATAAGAACTATAATTATAGCAAGCTTTCATTTTTTATTTTTTTAAAAGTAAAAATTTAGAAGGTTCATTGGTTCTGGGGACTACAAGAAGCTCCTACAAGTTCTTATTTCTACCTTGGCTCCTTGCATCAATAAAATCACTAAGAAAAGAAAATGAAAGAATCAAGACTTCTATTGTTTCCTAAAACCATTGGAACTTCTAACTAGTTCCCAAAATAGGGTTGGTTCTCAACAAATCCATATTTTCTGATAAAAATATCAAAGAGAAGATTGTAACTTTCATGTAAAATAATTGACATTAAGGAGTCATCTAAAAGAGAAAAGGAAAACAAATTATTAGAAGGTTCGTTGGTAACTAAAGGAACCTCCAAAAATATTTTGATATGCTAACAATTCTTGATACACTTTGAAGCTTCAACAAAGGATCCACCAATGAAGAAATTTGTATCGATTCTTGGTTCTCAAGACACTTTTGATAGTTTAGAACACAAAATGCTTTGAGAAATTCAAAGAAAAAAAAGAAAAAATTGTGAGTTTGATTGGTTCTCAGAACCCCGATTTGTTTTTAGTTCTTATTTGACCTTTTGAAAACTTCTTTGACACTTAAAATAATAATTGATAAAGGTAATAAATGTGTTATAAAAGTAAATTCCCTTCATTTAGGCAAACACTAACACCTAGAGCAAAGCAAGAGCCAATATTTTTGTTCAATGGAGCCTACCCCAATTGTAACCATTTGAAAGTGACCCTTGACTCATTTAGAAACTCATCAAGTATAGAGATGCGTCTATTGCTAATTCAAGGCTATTTATATAGATTTCCCTATTTATTTGCATTATTGTTTGATTTTCTACCATATTGTTTGAACTTTTCTCCAACAATCTTAAATTGTCTCACCCTCAACCCAATGAATTTGAATACTAAAAATGAGATACACCTACTGTTAGTATAGATTTTTTATTTTCCTTATCTTAGGGGGTATTTGTTTCCTACACATATTATTTAAGCTTGCTTAGGTTATTAAGAGGGATTTATATGAGGACACATGGGAAAATACTTTAGATACATCTATCACTCTTTCCCACATATGGGTAGTTGAGGTACACACCCTTTTTTGGCTTGTTGTGCCACCTCCCATAACCACTATTTTTTCATTACCTAGGTAGGTTGCCAGATATTTAGGTTTATCACCATCTTTTGGGTTTATGTTTCACCTTTAATAACTTCTTTTATGTCTTCATGTAAGTAGGTTATGCCACATATTTGGCATTTACCAAGTAGGTTGAACCTGCCACTTTTTATGAGGAGCGAGAATTAATGCACCTCTTGTATGTATGTGCTCTTATTTTTCCACAAATTGGTAGTTGAGTCACACACCCTCATGTCTTGGTGTGCCACCTCTCCTAACCACTATCTTGTTGTTACCTAAGTAGGTTATGGGGTAGTTGGGTTCTCACCCTCTTTTGTCTTAATGTGCCAACTTTCATAACTTCTTTTGTCTTCATGTATGGAGGTTATGCCATTTGTTTGGAATTTATCAAGTGGGTAAAACTTCCCACTTTTTATGGGGAGTAGGAGTTCATGCACGTCTTGGATATATATATTTTATTTTGTTATATATTCAACACTCTTCTATCACCTAATAGCTTAGTGAGAATATTGAAAGTCTTCTAAAATTTATCTTGCTTCACCTTTATTTTTCTCTCATTTCATAATTCTCTTCATTCATCTATTTTGATCTTCAATCATATGTTTCTTGGATTTGCATGTGATCTATGACCAACATCAAATCTTGGGTGGCTTCTCACTTCTAGCAAAATCTAACATGGTATCAGATTTATTTTGTACTAAAATTTGTAATTTTTACTATTGAAGGCATAAAAAGCATTGTAATCTAATTAAACACCTTTTTAATGGACTAACAAAGTGCCAACCTTGTAATATTTGGAGGGATAATTTTTTAGACTAGTGGAAAGTGGGGCATCTTGTGTGTCTAATTTTTTAACTTTTCTTTCCTCTTTAAAATCTTTTTTCTATTCTCATGGATGCATCTACAAATCCTTTTTTAACACCATATAACTATTTTGAGTGGATATCATCATGGTACAATGAGGTTTAAAATTGAGCATTAGGATGATGCAAAAAACAAAAATGGTTTAACAAATGTAGTGAAGCCTTTGGTACTCTATGTATGCTAGTCTCTCTTGACCCTTTTCACATTGAATCTTCCACTAGATTGAATGAAGTGTGGACCACCTTGGAAAACATCTTTGGTAAGAAAGATAAGTTACAAGGTCTTTAGTTGGAGAATGAACTCATAGGGTTACGCCAAACTAGGTTTTCCACTCTACAAGACTTCTTCACAAACCTTAAATTTGTAATATTGCAATTGAAATAGTGTGGAATCAAGAAGGGTGATAAACAACTAATATTGAGCATCCTTTTCAAGATTGGCCATAATTATTCAATGTTTTTTCCTACATTATATGTTAGAAGATGTACCCTAGGTTCTACATACAAAATGCCTTTTCTAGATGAATTTGCTACAGATCTCACTAGGGTGCAAGATGAATTGGTTCTAATTTATACAATTAAACCATCTAAGTCACATCCCTTAGTAGTAAATCAAGACACAAAAGAACAAAGGGTCTAGTAAATAGGATAAGAAACACAAGAACCAAAGATATAAGAAGAAAGATTAAAAAAATTGCTACTTCAAAAGTAGATAATCATACCTCTTTGAATCAAAAGGTAAACAAACTAAGAAGGAGAAATCCAAGTGTTCTTACTATAAGAGGCATAGCCACGATGAACATCAATTTTTAAATAAATAATTAAATCATATTTGACATCCTCTAGAAAAGAACAATATTAAGGTTCCTAACTCAGTCAAATAGAGTTCATCAGAAGGATCTTCTAAGGACATAAACACAAATAAGGGGAAATGAAAGGGTAAAGTCATAGTTGTTTTTTCTTCATAACTAAATTCTTGGATAATCCAATCAAATTCTCCACACTAAATGGCTTCTTCGGAAGATGATTTCACCTCTTTACAGTCGTGTTCTATGCCTACTATAATAATGAGTGATGACACTCTCTATAAAGGTCCAGCTATGTCCTACCCTAATTTTTATTGTTTAGTATATTTGTTATTTCGTCAAACACTTGTCATGCAAACCCTTTTATACTAAATTATGAGTTTCTTGAGACAAAATTAAATAATGAATCTCAAGTTTAAATCATAGGCATTTGTCAAGCATTTATATTGCTATACCAACTTGAAATAGATAATTATACTATAGAGGCATTACATCAAACACTTCGCATGAAATTATTTAAATTTTGATTTTCTTTGTTTTCATGAGGTATTGAATGGTGTTCGTTTTGGTTCTTCAACTAAAGAAGACACTCAATGCAACCAAGATGAAATTTATTTTGAAATGACCTTGTATCAGTCTACCCAAATTGAATTTGTTCTTACACTAATTTTTAGCCTCCCAGTGCATATATATTTCAACAAATAGTTTGTATACCATTCTAGGTTATCTCGGTTCACATATACAATTACTAATCCTCAAAAATCAATGTATAAAGTGAAAATGGTGATCAATGGTAGATCACCAAATCACATATACATTGATTGACCCCAAATCTAGTCCTCAAGCCAAATCTAATTTGTACCACCCAAAGGATGCAAGGGCACAAATGCAAGATGTAAGCTAGGGGTGAATTTGGGGTATTCTTTGTGATTTATAGAATAAAATAGAAAGAAATCTTATGTTTATGCTTAAAATAAGGCATACAATAAAAGATCTAATCTAACGTGTAAAGTAGATGCCAGATATAAGGAAAAGAATGTATACACACCTGGAAATAGAAGAGGAATAAGGTGCTTAAATGATGATATTATGTCTGATAGAGTCTCAAAATGTTTCAGAACCTGAATCAAGCAGTTTGTGATCTGTAACTCTATAATCTACACATTTTTATTCTTTCTCAGAGACAGGTCAAAAGTGGTTCAAACCTGTACCCAGGTATAGGTCTAAGGTTCGACCTATACCCAATTTGCTCAAAATCAGAAACAGAAAGTGGATTTGGGTAGCTCTCTAAACTGTCTTTCTAGCTCTGTAACTGGAATTTGCACACTGAATGCCAGGGTATATGTTGAAGATTCAACCTTTACCCGATACTATCAGAATATGGATTTGGAAATTTCTCTCAAATGGTTTCTTAGATCTATAATTAAATCTCCATTCTAAACATGCATATGCATACAAAAGATAAGGGGAAATTGTTGGGGGAGGGGCTTGCCTTGGTCAAGCCCTGATTTAGGAATTAACCTTTAATTGAAATAAAGGAAATGCTATCATGTAGAAGAGATTGAATCTAACAATGGAAATGTATCATATCATATAAATGCAATTATTCTTAGTATGAGATCAAATATGTTAAATACAATAGCCTTGACTCAACACAAAAACCAAAAGGAAATCATGTAAGACAAAACCTCATGTAATAGATGCGTGTAATTCACATCAATATTGGATTGAAGAAGAATAAGACTTGAATGAATGTAGATCTCCTCTCTTGATGGCCAACTCCTTTGTCTCTTATGAAGAAAGAAGCTAGATCTATAGAAGGACTACATGAATCCTTGATGGATGATAAATGCCTTGAATAAATGCTTGCTTGTAGGTAGCTTGAATAATAAGAGGTAGGTCACAAAATGAGGGGAAGAAGTATCCTTTTATAGTGATTTTGGGGTCCAAATTCACAAAGGTCAACCTCACTAGACAGGAAAATGAAAACACCATACATCGGGCTCGGAGCCCACAAAATATAAACTACTGAGGTATAGGTCAAAAGTAGTTTGACCTATGCCAGGTATAGGTCAACCCAGGTTTGACCTATACCCAGAGGGTATTCATTTCGAGGCAAAGTTGCGGGATCAAAGGGGTGTTAAGTGGTTTAGGGAGAATAAAAAAGATAAGTGGGAAAATTGATTATAAGTGCATCCAAATCTTGAAATGGGGCCCAATAGGGAAATGAACTAAGTGAATGGAGGGGTAAATGAGAAAATGTGCATAGGAACTAGAGCCAACATAGATTTTTGAGAAAGATTAAAGGAGAGGATAGGACCTTGATTTAAATTATGTATCCAATTAAGTAAAATGTGAGGTCCCATCATAAGTAGCACACTAAAGAGAGCTAAAAGAGTCCCAAAATGAACACAAAATCAAGTGCTTACTTTTTAGGACTATACATTTAGCCCCCACTTTAGTGAGAGTATGAGACAAGCTCATGCTCATGATGATCATATTTTGCTATTAGTATACAATAGAAACAATTTTTGAACCATCGATAACATGGTCACCGAAAGACATGTTTATAGTGCAACCCAACACAACAACAAACAGAGGTCACTGAAAATGTTAAAGTGCAAGTGAATACCAAAATCAGTTTCATCAACTGACATGTTACAATTTAAACCAACAACACAACCTATAGAGTAACCTGACATACAAGTTCACATAGGAACCCGACATAATGTTTACAGTGTAAACTGACAGACAGTCTACAAAGAAAACCGAGAAGCAAAATGTCTACAAAGACAACACCAAGGGAAGACTACAGAGCAACTCGAGCACCAGTCTACTGAGAGACAATTTTATTCTGAGAAAAGTGGATCTAAGTTACACGTCAGATAAAACACTTGAGTTTTATATTTAGCTTTAAAGCTTATCTTCAAAACCATTTCTTGAGGGACAAGCAAAGCAAATGTAACTATTTTAGTCAGTCTAACTGATTGTAAACATGCAAACTAGGAGATCAAGGTCAAGTTGTAAACTGTTGATCATAGAATTTTTATAGTTAAGCGTGAAACCTATTTAGGTCAATTACATTATATAAATAGATGTAGAAATCAATCAGACATTGATGATTGTAGCCGCATCAGACATCTATGGATCATACAAAGATTTTTATGCATAAGGACAACAAAAGACAAAATCAGTTATCAAGAACAAGATTCAAGGCTACCGAGCAGAACAGAGGTATTAATCAATCACTATAGGTGATACATCATATTGTGAACTTAAAGGATATTTATTCAGCAATTCAGGATTGCATATCTTCAGGTCAACAAGTATTTTTGACTGCATTCTAACAAGTGTAGCAAATAGAAGAAATCCTTTAAGAAGGTGGATTTAACAATCCTTATGTAAATCTCTTAAATGAGTGCACACTAAACAATGTTGCTAAATCTCTTAACCGAGTAGACCTAACCAGTCTAAAATTTTACTCCTAACAGGGTAAGATCATTAGAAGTGATCAAACTTGTAGCCTTAATTGGCACCTTCCATTCTGCAGATAGTGAAGCATTGTAGGTTTCATCCCCACCACATTTTTTACCTTCTAACAAGGGTTTTCAATATTACGAATTCTTGTGTCATTACATTTCATGAATGTTTCTATGAATTTTTACATGCAAATTAAGTTTATAATTTAATATTACATGCATAAGATAGAAAACCATCTATGGCCGGTAATGCAAGGAATTGATTACTAAAGGATTAAAGGTTAATTGATAAAAAGTTTTAAGGGTACTGATTCACCCCTCCCCTCTCAGTACACACCATTCCATTATTCCAACAATTGGATTAGAGCTAGATCTCTTATTTGGAAAACTTTAAATCACTTGAGAGAAAAAAAATACAATGGAAAGGTATAAGCTAGACAAGAATATTGAGAATCAGAAGTTAGAAATACAGATCTTGTATGATCAATATAAAGAAGCAAGAATCAAGATGAGAGAGCTACTGGATGAAAGAAAGGTTATGGTGTCTCACTTCAATGAAACAAACTATCATGAAGAAGAGATACCTAATTTATTTGAGTCGTCAAGATCTACATCTAGCAATACATCAGACACATTTGAAGGAAGCATTACAAGTCTAAATGAAATCAATCAACATCTTACAGAACAAGTAAAGATATTGTAAATTGGTCAAGAGACACAGATGGTAAGGATGATTAATGTTATGAATAATGCAAAACAAGATGAACAAGAAAGAACATTAGCTATTGATGACATGAGGAAGATCACTGAAAAGCTACAAGAGAAAGAATCAGAAATACAAAGACTTATTGAACATCATCATGAGATCACCAATCAAATTGTTCTTATGAGTCATGAGGCAAACCGAGTGAGCATAGAACTCAATGGGAAATTAGAAGCTATTGGTGAGCTAAGAGAAGAAAATGAAAGATTGAAGCATGAAGTAAGGATTTAGCAACAACACAATGATATGATCAAGAAAGATGAAGAGAGTACCAAAAGAATGGATGATTTTTTGGATGGACAAAGAAGAGTCAACAACAATACCAGTCTAGGGTATATCGAGCATGAAGAATCATCATACCAAGCTAATCAAAAATATATCTACACAAATCCAAGACCAAGGAAGCAGTCATGCAATTACTATGGAAAACCAGGCCACACATCAAATGTTTGCAGGATAAAAACTAAAGGTATTCCTAAATCCACATCTACATTCATAAGAAATTGTTATAACTGTAACAAGCATGGACATAAAGCATATGAATGTAAATATAAGGTGAAACAACCAAATAAGGAATCCTACATGGAAAAATATTATCCTAGTTGCAAAATACATGGGAACACATCTCTTGAATGCAGGAAAAATAAAAGGCAAGCATGGAAGCCAAAAGAACAAGAAAATGCTTATCAACCGAGAAGAGTCAGTAACTCATATGTTTGGGATTACAACACATGGGAAAATTGCACATCATGTGGTAGATATGGTCACATAGCTACAAATTGCGTGAGTAAATGGATGAGAAGGTTTAGAAGCTGGACTAACCCCAGAATGACATGCTTACATTGTCATAGGGTCGGTCATCTAAGCAAGGATTGTAGAGACTGAGTGACAGAGTCAAGCACTTTCACCAATGGTAATACCATTGAAGAAATCAGGAAGATGAGAAATAAAATGTGGAGGAAAGATACAAAAACTGATGATGTTGGACCAAGAAATACAATTGGTGACACCTTATCCAATAGATCTGGTGATTCCACCACCCCCACCTAAGCAAAACAAGTAAATATGAAACTGTACTATACAAAGATATATTTTACATCAGTTCTATTATACATTGATAATATGTCAAATTAGCATGAATAAAGATGCACTATGGTATTACTTGTTATGAATTTTGAATCCAATCTCGTCAGTCAATACATACCAAGAATCGTCGGTATACATATAAAAGCTGAGTTGTTAATGTAAACTGAGCATCGTTGGTAAACATGCAAAAAGACAATGAAGTATTCGCTATATACCGAGCTTCGTCAGTAAACATGTGAAAGGTCAATTGAATTGACACTTACCCCAAGCATTGCATTCTCACCGAGGAAGAAGTTGGTATGTTCCCCAAGCGACTCCATCTCTAAACACTAAGAAGTGGGTAAAGCATTAATTGCACCACTTAGGGCATCATCTATAAAAGGGCGATGAAGAGCTCATTCATTCACCATGCAATTAAGAGCGAAGTAGAGAAAACTAGAGCGACCAATAGTGACCTGATTGCAGAGTGAATCACAAGCATATTCACAGTATTCAGACAGATCCACAACATCTACAGAAGATCAAGTGAGTAACTAAGACTCACCGAGCTCATAGTTTGTTTACGAGAAAATCCCTAATTTCCAGAAACAATGGCAACCACATCTCGCCTCTCCAAGATCAAGAATGCAAAGGACAAGAAAGTGAATTTGATCAAGAACTCTACATGTGAAGAGCCTAAGTACAAATCATGTCTAGAAGTTGCTTCACAACCTGATGATGCTGGAGTGTTCTCAAGCATACCACCTAGGGTTTTGCTAGTCAAGGATGTCCGAGCATATATCCACTATAAGGTTGCAGAGATTAGAGATCTTGAGGTTGAGGAAGCTTATAAGAATCTTTGCACAGACTGAAACATCAAAGATGAACATAAACACATTAAGGTGAAAGTGCTAAAAAATGCCCTAATGTTCCCAAAGGAGTTCAAGACTGAGCGATTTTAGATAGTTCTTGGTAAGGTACATGACCAAAAGATGTGGTTGGATGAGCTAAAAATGATCACCAAGGATGTAATTCATGCAGTGACTGACAAGGAAAAAGCAATCAAACATCATCCTCACCCTGACATAGAAAATATGACAGGTGTAGTATGAGATGGCAGAGGATTGAAGGTAAATTCCATCACTAATCTAGAATTGAATTTTGGTGCATGTGTTCTGGGATACAAGGTATTCCAAGCCAGCAGACTGAATAGAATTGTATGTGGAGCAGTTGACACTGCACATAAGATTGTGAAGAAGTGTCTACAAATGGATCTATCTGAGCTTCTACTAAAGCAACTAGAGGAGATTATGGGGACCATTAGATTAGTAAAGTCTAATTCATGCAAGTTTAGATCACTCCTCATGTGTATATTCTTCTACTTTCAAGACTTTTTCCCATCTGGCGATAATGTCAATTGGGACACTACCCGACCAGTGATAATTCAAATTAGTGAATTTATTAAGTCACTAGGGGACAACTTTACATCAGTCATGGATGAATATTTCACTAGATTCAAGGAAAGAATGTAGAAAAGGATGAGGATACCAGAACAACTGGTGGATCAATATAAAGATGATATTTGTTTCATGGTGGACATTGATACAACTTTGATCAAACCAGCTGTACCGAGGACAACATGGTTAGCACCACTTGACTATGAGATAAACATAGATCAGGTCACAAATGCTATTGAAGAATTATTGAATGAACCACTGGAAAAATCATTACCAAGATTTGGCACCTATAAAGAAGCTAAGGCTAGAATCAAAATAGGCTTAGTTGTTAAAAATATAGATAGAAAGAAGACCGAAATGGTAAGGACACTTGAGAAAAAGTTGTTGGTTAATGAAGAAGAACCAGAACAAAAAGATGACACTAAGGGACAATCACCCGTTAGTGAAGGTGAACAATTGAGTGACTCTAAATCAACAGAGTCTGATGCACCACCCCAAAGAAACCAAGAACTATTGTTGCATCAAGAATGAGGAGTCAAACTACAAAAGTAGACTCACCACGAGTCAAGAAAGGACAAGTGAGCACTTATAAAAGAAATACTCAAACTGGGAAAACATCAGAACCAAAGAGAAGGAGATTAATCTGAAGCAAGGAAGATAAGGAAGACACTGAGCAAGATGAGAGTGAACAAGTACTCCATCCAGCAAAGAATAAAGTTGCTAAGACAATTGATGAGGTTGTTGCATCAATCCCCAAAACAGGTGGTGTATCACACGCTAAGGTTAGACAATGGCCAACTCTGAATCCTGAGGATCAGAAGAAGATTGAAGAAGCCATCATTCAAGCAATGATTACATTCAAATATGTACCAATATAGTTTGATAAGGTGATGCCACAAGAACTTCAAGACAGATTGTCAGCAATGTGGACATATGCACTAAATAGTGAAAGACAAATAAGGGAAAGATCCCTCATTTCAATTATGCCACCTGAGTCAAAGATGGAAGAAATTGATGAAATGATGAAGAAGCATTCAAATAAGTTCTCAGCAAAATTGAGAGCCTACAAAGTACTGCAGGGAAGCTTAATAGAGATTGACAAAGAAACTGATGATACTTGGAGAGGAATACTCAATCCACCTAAGGAGGATTCAAGCCCCAAGAAACTATTAGCTCTTACTGAGAAGCCTCACAATGAAGACAAAGAGGAAACACCGAGCCTTGAACACATCTTAATAAATGATACTGAGGATGTCAATCCAGTTGATCTAACAACACAGGAAAACAAGGCCACGGATGACATACCACATATTTTTAAATCATTAGGGGATACAAAAGATGAAACAATCCAAGATGTGACAATAATAGCTATCACTGGAAGTGATCCTGCCGATGAAGTAAAGGTAGATGAAGATGTCACTGTTATGACTAGGCAAACCAAGGAATAGGACACAACAATGAATGCTACATAGGTCAATATACTAGGACAAATGCCATTATTGATACAAGCTATCAATATCATCTTAGAAAAGGAGAAGTCACACTACCATGATGCAAGCATACCCGAGGATAAGGGTGAAGAGGAGCATAAAAGCACAAATGAAGAATAGAACATAACAGATGGAGAGAAGAAAGATATAAGTAAAGAAGAGAAGCAAGGTGATGCCACCCCAAAGGATACTGAAGGAGAAGCTGCAGATAAAGATAAGGTTAATGTGGAGACATCTACATCCAACTGACAGGTGAATATCAAGTAGCAGGTAAAAGGCACAACACCTCCAAATCCTTCATCTAGTACACTAGACCAAGCAAAGGAACTTGCTATGGTACTGCATACAAGTGCTTCCACTACAATTTCAAAGAAGAAGAAGAAGAAGAAGAAGAAAAAGAATAAAAATCCAGTCACCCTGGATGAGATAATAGAAATACCTGCTTGTGATCTGAGGACATTGGATCCAGAGTCACTCACAAAGTATGCAGAATTTTGTAAAAGGAAAGCTATACAAGATAAGCTCAAAAAGGAGTACAAGGACTCACAGGTACTAGAAACTACAAAAGAAATACTATTATAGATTGTACCTGATATCAACATTGATCAAAATACTCCTATACTTGATCAATTAGAAGTTCTTATCGATGCCATCACATCATAGAATGTAGATGCATAGAAGGCAATAGAAGAACATGCAGAGAAGAAGTAACAATAAAAATTGATAGAGAAAATTAGCCAAGAAGTGGTAGAGAACAAGGTAAATCTATTTGAACTAATCAATACATTGGAACCAATTATTTTAGAATTTATAACTTTAGTTCAAAATTTATGCACCATAGAGCAATTCACTAAGGATAATAGTGAAAAAGATTGCAAAGATAGATGCAGATCTTACTACTAGTGCACAAGGTCTCACAACCAATGACAATGCATTCAATTTGCATTATGATAAGATTATGGAAGCAAAAAGGTTGATACTTGTGATTCAAGAGGTAGAATCAAAATTCAGAGATGAGGTAACCAAGCTCCAGGCTCTACTTCTATTGAATCTCACATTACTAAAACAACATATGACTTTGACACGAACATTGATTACCACCCCAGAAATGTTTGTAACATAAAGCATATATGATATGCATGCACAAATCAACTTGGAAATCATGACCCTTGAGAACCTAAAAGAACAATGGGAGAAGCAAATGGAGGACATTCAAACATCCCATTCCCAAATTTTTGACAAATTGTAAGTATGACACCTTTGTCATTATTATAAAAAAAGGGGGAATTGATATGATGAAAGGGGAAATGATTTGGTGTGATAAGGTGAAAGGGGGAAATATATGTATAAAAGTAAGTGTATATACATGTACATATAATATACCAAGGCATGCACATAGGGGGAGTCATATTGACAAGGTAAACACATGGTGTATATTTTAAACATTTTAGTTTTGCACATATCAATTTTTGATACTAATGTCAAAGGGGGAGATTGATGATCATATTTTTCCATTAGTATATAAAGGAAACAATTTCTGAATCGTCGATAATATGATCACCAAAATAAAACTTTATAGTGCAACCTGACATAGCAACAAATAGAGGTCACTGAAAATGTTAAAGTACAAGTGAACACCGAAACTAGTTTTCGTCGACAGATAGGTTACAATGTAAACTGACAACACAACCTACAAAGTAACCTGCCATACAAGTTCACATAGGAACCTGACATAATATTTATAGTGTAAAATGACAGACAGTCCACAGAGAAAACTGAGAAGTAGAATGTCTACAAAGACAACACTGAGGAAAGACTACAGAGCAACTCAAGCACCAGTCTACCGAGAGACAGTTTTATTCTGAGAAAAGTGGATCTGAGTTACATGTTAAATAAAACACTTGAGTTTTATATTTAGCTTTAAAGCTTATCTTTAAAACCATTTCTTGAGGGACAAGCAAAGCAAATGCAAATGTTTTAATTAGTCTAACTGATTGTAAACATGCAAACTAGGAGATCAAGGTCAAGTTGTAAACCTTTGATCATAGAGTTTTCATAGCTAAGCATGAAACCTATTTAGGTCAATTACATTGTATAAATAGATGTAGAAATCAATCAGACATTGATGATTGTAGCCGCAATAGACATCTATGGATCAAACAGAGAGTTTTATGCAGAAGGACAGTAAAAGATGAAATCAGTTATCAAGGACAAGATTCAAGGCTACCGAGTAGAACATAGGTATTAATCAATCACTATAGGTGATACATCATATTGTGAACTTAAAGGATCTTTATTCAATAATTCAGGATTGCATAGCTTCAGGCCAACAAGTATTTTTGACTGCATTCTAAAAAGTTTAGCAAATAGAAGAAATCCTTTATGAAGGTGGATTTAACAATCCTTATGTAAATCTCTTAACCGAGTGCACACTAAATAGTGTTGCTAAATCTCTTAACTAAGTAGACCTAACCATTCCAAAATGTTACTCCTAACAAGGTAAGATCATCAAAAGTGATCAAACTTGTAGCCTTAACCGACACCTTCCATTCTGTAGATATTCAAGCTTTGTGGGTTTCATCCCCACCACAATTTTTACCTTCTAACATGGGTTTTTAGTGTTACCAATTCTTGTGTCATGTGTCATTACATTTCATGAATGTTTACATGCAAATTAAGTTTATGATTTAATATTACATGCATAAAATAGAAAAGCATCTATGGTCGGTAATGCAAGGAATTGATTACTAAAGGATTAAAGGTTAATTGATAAAAAGTTTTAAGGGTACTGATTCACCCCTCCCCTCTTAGTACACACCATTCCATTATTCCAAAAACTCATGGTAAAGGAAGAGATAGAAGAAAGAAAGAGAGAATATTGCAACAAATTATAAATAGATAAGACATCACTAAGTCTAAGGACATAAGCTCCCAAATTGAGGATTCTAACTCTACACTTATGCACAAGGGAATGAAAAAAAACAAAGACAAAAGGGGTTAGTACAAAACTCCAAATCAACTAGTGAAAGAGACCTCGGCCAGAAATGCCTCACCCACTAACAACATGTCTAGAAAGAAATTGCAAGAGCATAAGTGATCATATAGAAAGAACAAGAGTACCACCAATGATGATACCAACTCTATGATTTAACCTACTAGCATGATAGCAAAGAGAAAGAGAGAATAAAAGAGAATAAAAGAGTGTAATTACCTTACCAGATAAGATTTTATATCTTACAGTGAACCACACCAAAGATAGAATTGAAAGTTCTAGTAGCTTGTATGCCATGCTAGTGGTTCAATAGCACCTAAGGTTAGAAGCATTTTTAGGATAGAAAGCTTGTCGGTTTATAAGGTGTTTTGTTCCACCATTTTTGTAATGACTGAGGTCGATTGGTGAACAAACACCATAGTTGCTAAATAGTTATTTCCTAGCTTAAGTGTGTGTTGAGGTAGTTTCTAAACCTATGGAAATGTAACAAGTCTCTAGAAACTAATGATTGATGATTTGCAAATTAGTGATATTGGTGCTCAGGAATGTTCATCGGGAATGCCTCTTGGGAATGTCTCTTGGGAATTCTCATTAGTAATGTCCATTGGGGATGTTTGTTGGTGATGTCGACCGGTGTCTATGTTTGTTTTTGAGTTTGTGATCTGATGCTCGGGGTTGAAGTTTTTGTGTTCACCGACAATTTTTCTGTCGCTCAAAAAAGTCAACACTGGCGCTCGATAATGTCGGCTAACGACCCAGGAAATGTGAGATGTGACATTTGTGACCAGCTGGGTCAACGACTCTCTACATGTCATTTGTGCTTGGAATGAATAGGGACACCTATTCCAGTCATGGAGGGGTCATTTATGGCTCGATCAAATCGCCTGTGTAAAGTGGTTGAAGTTGTCAAAGAGCATGAGATATTTTGAAGATATTTTGAGAGATAGATATATAGTTGAAATCTTTTGTAAGTAGTAGCAGAGAGTAGACAGGATAAAAATAGAGGGATTGTAAGATTGCAAGAATATTGTACATGTAATAGATTTCAGAGAGTACTTGTGTTTCCTTTTGTAATTTGTTATGTGTTCTATGTTTGATCTATTGAGCAAAGAGGTTAAACCTGCCAATTTAACCTGGAGAGTGAATCTTTCCTATTGGATTCCTTAGCATGAATTGGTAGCTTTACGGTGTAAACTAGGTCTAGGGAACTCAAGGTGAAGATATTAGTGACTTCCTCAAGCAAGGGTAAGAGTCTACCCTATAAGGTCTGTGCAAGAGACCTTAGAGTAGAGTCAAGATGACTCTCGGTAACAATGAGACCTAGGTAATACACCAGATTGGTATCAGAGCAAGTTAGAGAATTGGGCTTGTGTTGTTTGGGTGTAATTTTCAGAAGAGTCTATAAATTCATCCAACATGGTGTCCAATGTAGAACTGGCAAGAGATGTCAGATAACAGAGAGAGGAGAATAGACTCATGAAGGAAAAGTTAGCCGAAATGGCATGCAAGTTAGAAGAGGTACAGCTTTGAACTACAACAGTCAGTGAACTAATGAGAGAAGCTGATGAGAAGGATAAACAAGTGCCTGAGGAGGACATGATCCTAGAGCCAGACCCTGTGCTTCAAGAAGAGCTATTCTTGAAAGCATTGAAGGCAATGAGTGGTATGTCCTTAGAAGGTGTGCTATTATTGAATTAATCATGGAATGGATAGGTCTTGAAAATCACTTTGATTGTGATAGTGTGACCGAAGCTCAGAAGGTCAGAATAGACAAGACAAGATTGAGAGGTACAACTCTCACTTGGTGGAAATTTGTCCAAGATGAAAGGGAAAAAGAAGGAAAGAACCTCATAACTAGTTGGAAAGGTATGGTGGCAAAGATGAAGGAAACTTACCTTCCCAATGACTATGAAGTGCAACTGCATAAGAAAATACAGAATCTGAGGCAAAAAGACTTAGATGTTAGTGCCTATACAGAAGAATTCCATAAGCTATGCTTAAGATCCCATGTGATGGAAGAAGAAAGCATAAAAGTGGCAAGATATCATAATGGCATCAGATAGAGTATTCAAGAAGAGATCAGTCTCTTAAGGCCCAAGAATGTCCACCAATGCTATCAATTAGCTCTTAAAGTGGAAGAGAAGTTCAAGAAGAAAAAAGACTCAAACAGTAGAGACAAAGGAAGAGACAAAAAAGGTGATAGAGGAGGATATGGAGGAAGAAATCCTGAAGCTAAAAATCAGAGTGAGAACAAACTCACAGAGAACCAAGGAGAACCCAGTAACACTAGAGGTGGTTACAACCGAGGAAGAGGTTCAAATAATAGTTCAAGAGGAAGAACTGATAGCCAAGGAAGAGGATCTTACTTCTCTTTGATGAAGTGCTATAACTGTCAACAGTTCAAGCATCCTGCATATCGGTATCCTGCAAAGAGCTTTACTTCACAAGGAGGAGAGAAAAGAGCTAATTATGTGCAAGAAGAGTCTTCTAGTAGAAAGCCTGTAGAAGTCCCCATAGGATAAGAGATGGGAGAGCTTTTGATGGTTCAGATAACACTCCTCAAAGAACTGATCAAAGAAGAGCCAAGCCAAAGAAGATCATTATTTCGAGTCAAGTGCAAGGTACTCAGTAAGGTCTGTAAATTTATCATAGATTCAGGTTCTACTGATAACATAGTTTCCTTAGAAGCTATTGAGAAGTTAAAATTGACAAGGATATCTCACACTAATCCTTATAGAGTTATTTGGTTGAATAAGGATCAACATGTAATAGTCAATGAGCAAGCTTGGGTAGAATTTTCCATAGGGAGGTATAAGGATAGAGTTTTGTGTGATATCCTACCCATGGATGTGTGTCATATGCTATTAGGTAGACCTTGGCAGTATGACCGAAGTGCAATGCATGATGGAGTTCATAATTCCTATTCCTTCAAGAAGGATGGAATAACTTTCAAGGTACAATCAATCTTGGAAGAAGATAAAGAAAAGAAAATAGGTCCCAACCTACTGTTGGTCAGTGAAAAAGAATTCTTAAAGACATTGAAAGAAGATGGAGTAGGCTTTTCTTTAGTTTTAAAACCAAAAGGTGAAAAGGGAAATGAGAAGGAAAAGTTGCCTTTAGAGATCCAAAGTTTGTTAACTCAATACCAAGCCATAGTTAGTAATGGTCATCCAACTATCCTACCACCTGAGAGATCTATTAGTCATCAGATTGACTTTATTCCAGGAGCCTTACTTCTTAACAAAGCTGCTTATAAGTGACTCCAGAATAGAATGCAGAGATTTATAACCAAATCCAAGAACTAATTGACCAAGGGTTGATTAGAGAAAGCATAAGTCCTTGTGTTGTTCCCATAGTACTAGCCCCAAAGAAAGATGGTACTTGGAGGTTGTGTACCGATTCCAGGGCCATAAATAGGAAACTATCTGGTATAGGTTCCCTATACCAAGGATCGAATATTTGATGGATTGTCTTGGTGGAGCTAGATATTAATCCAAGATAGATCTTAAGAGTGTATATCATCATATCAAAATTAAAGGGGGAGATGAGTGGAAGACTTCTTTTAAGAGCACTGAAGGACTGTATGAATGGCTAGTTATGCCTTTT
Organism: Thuja plicata; assembly: GCA_018584345.1. Classification (NCBI taxonomy): domain Eukaryota; kingdom Viridiplantae; phylum Streptophyta; class Pinopsida; order Cupressales; family Cupressaceae; genus Thuja; species Thuja plicata. The sequence continues at coordinate 2,284,573 of MU223303.1, read as the reverse complement.
GGGTTGTCAAATTCCCCGAGCACATTTATGAGATTGATGAATGAGGTTTTGAAGGAATTCATTGGAAAATGGGTTGTAGTGTACTTAGATGACATCATAGTGTTCAAAAAAAAAAAAGAGGACCATCTTAGACATCTGCAATTGGTAATGCAAAGGTTGCATGAAGAAAATTTGACAATCAACTTGGAAAAGAGTGAGTTCATGAAGCAAGAGTTGGTGTATCTAGGTTTTGTTATCTTAGAAGGTAACTTGAAGATGGATATCAACAAGGTGGAAGCAACTCTAAATTGGCCTACACCAAAATCAGCAACTGAAGTAAGAAGTTTCCATGGTTTAGCATAGTTTTACCGGAAGTTCATTAAACAATTTAGTGAAATCAATGCACCTATTCTAGATACCATCAAATGAGGTATGAAAGCCAAGTTTCAATGGAATGAGAAGCTGGTGGAGGATTTGAGCATTTGAAGAAGAGTATATCAACTCAACCGATAATGACACTTCCTAGTTTTGACAAATTGTTTACCGTGGAGTGTGATGCTAGTAGCATTGTTGTCGGTGTCACCTTGAGTCAAGAAGGAAAGCCAGTAGCTTTTCATAGTGAGAAGCTCAGTGATGCAAAGAGGAAGTATTCCTCATATGATTTGGAATTGTATGCATTAGTGCAAGCACTAAGGAAATGGAGACATTATCTCCTTCCCAAATAATTTGTAGTCTTTACCGACAATCAGGCTTTGAGTTTTCTAAACTCACAGGATAGACTAAGCCATAAGCATATGAAATGGGTGGAATACATCCAACCCTACACCTTCAATATAGAGCATAAGAAGGGAGTGCATAACAAGGTAGAAGATGCATTGAGTAGAAGGTTACTCATGGTACAAGAAGTTCAACTAAGAAGCATTGGCATTAAAAGCTTCAAAGATCTGTATCCAGCATATGGAGATTTTGTAGCAACATACAAGGTATGTCAAGAGTATCAAAATAATTTTCATAGTGAGTATTTGGAGTATACTCTTCAAGAATGTCTTCTATTTAAGGGAGGACAAATTTGTGTACCAAGAGGTTCCATGAGAGAGAACCTAGTACAAGAGAAGCATAAAAGGTTCCTTAAGTGGACATTTTGGGTTGAATAAGACTCTAGAGTTGGTCAAGAGGTACTACTATTGGCCAAGAATGAATCGGGATGTCCAAAAGTATGTAGAGACTTGTATGATTTGTTAGAAGGCAAAAGGGACTTCATCCAATGTAGGATTGTATCAGCCCCTTCCTATCCAAAATAGACCATGGGAATGCCTTAGTATGGATTTTGTAGTTGGACTACCAAAGACCAAGCAAGGAATGGACAACATCTTTGTGATTGTTGATAGGTTCAGCAAGATGGCTCACTTTGTGCCATGCAAGACCACATATGATACATATTACATAGATAATATGTTCTTTAGAGAAGCGTAAGGATACATGGATTACCTTTAAGCATTGCATCCGATCGAGACTCTAAATTTATGAGTCATTTTTGGAAAACCTTGTGGTAGAAGCTTGGTACAAATTTTTCTTTTAGCTTGGCATATCATCCACAGAATGATGGTCAAACCAAACTGGTGAACCAAAGCCTAGGAAATATTTTGAGATGCCTCACCAAGGAGTATGGGTAATCATGGGATAAGTTACTTTCTCAAGCCGAATTTGCATACAATGATACCATCAACAGATCCACTGGAAAGAGCCCTTTTGAAATAGTGTATGGGATTCATCCCAGGGGTATATGTGAATTAAGGGATCTTGGAAGAAATGCAAACAGGAGTGGGTATGTGGAATATTTTTCCCAATCCATGAATGAGGTCCATGACTTAGTTAAAGTAGCATTAATAGAGAGGACAATGCACACCAAACAAAAGGTGGATGCAAGGAGAAAAGATATTCAATTTACAGTTGGAGATTTGGTCATGGTGCACCTTAACAAAGCAAGGTTGTAGAAAGTAGTTCCAACTAAACTTCAGATGAGGAAGATAGGCCCTTGTGCAATATTGGCAAAGTATGGGTCTAATGCATTTAAAATTGATCTTCCTACAAACATTGGATTATCTCCTATTTTCAATGTGGCAGATTTGGTATCCTACAAAGGACCAATTCCAGAACGAGATTCTGATCTCATAAGAGATACCAAGGATCTCAGAGCACTCAAACTTCTTGTTATACCGAAACTACAGGCTGAAGAGATTTTGAATTCAAGAGTTGCCAAGCAGACTAGATGACAAACCTATATGGAACATCTGGTCAAATGGCAGGGACAAGTTGATTCAGAGGCTACATGGGTACATGAAACCAATTTCAAGAAGTTAGGCATCAATCTTGACTTACTCCAATCCCCTAGAAGTTGATTTCTTTTTATTTGGGGAATATGGTGCAGGAGCACCTAAGGTTAGAAGCATTTTTAGGATAGAAAGCTTGTTGGTTTGTAAGGTGTTTTGTTCCACCATTTTTGTAACGACTGAGGTCAATCGGTGAACAAACACCATAGTTGTTTCATAGCTTAAGTGTGTGTTGAGGTAGTTTCTAAACCTCTGGAAATGTAACAAGGCTCTAGAAACTAAAAATTGATGATCTGCGGATCAGTAATACTAGTGCTCGGGAATGTTCGTCGGGAATGTCTCTCGGGAATGCTCATCGATAGTATCCATCGGGGATGTTCGTCGGTGATGTTGGCCAATGTCTATGTTTGTTTTTGAGTTTGTGATCTGATGCTCGGGGTTGAAGTTTCTGTGTTCACCGAAGATGTTTTTGTTGCTTGGAAAAGTCAACACTGGCACTCGATAATGTCAGTTAACGACCCAAGAAATATGGGATGTAACATTTGTGACCAACTGGGTCAACAACAACGACTCTCTACATGTCATTTTTGCTTGGAATGAATAGGGACACCTATTCCAGTCATGGAAGGGTCATTTATGGCTTGATCAGACCACTTGTGTAAAGTGCTTGAAGTTGTCAAAGAGCACGAGATATTTTGAAGATATTTCGAGGGATAGATATATAGTTGAAAGATTTTGTAAGTAGTAGTAGAGAGTAGATAGAAGAAGAATAGAGGGATTGTAAGATTGCAAGAATATTGTACAGGTAATAGATTTCAAAGAGAACTTGTGTTTCCTTCTATAATCTGTTATGTGTTCTATGTTTGATCTATTGAGAAAAGAGGTTAAACCTGTTGATTTAACATGGAAAGTGAATCTTTCCTAATGGATTTCTTAGCATGAATTGGTAGCTTTATGGTGTAAACTAGGTCTAGGGCACTTGAGGTGAAGATCTTAGTGACTTCCTCAAGAAAGGGTAAGAGTCTACCCTATAAGGTCTATGCAAGAGACCTTAGAGTAGAGTCAAGTTGTTTCTCGGTAACAACGAGACCTAGGTAATACACTAGCTAGTCAATTCTATCAAAAAGCCCATGCCTACTAGCAAATTCATTTATGTGCACCTCATGAATGGATACAAATCTGCTATATTCATGAATATTTTTTTATATGTGCACTTCATGGATGGATATGGATCACTTATAACCATGAATATTGTTTTTGTGTATGTGCACCCCATGGATGGATACAGATATGTTGTATCCATGGATATTGTTTTGTATGTAAAAATGCATAAGAAAGAAAAAAAATGTGCAAGAGAATGTACAAGGGAGGTTGTATGTGTCCCCCCTCATGATGGCTACATAGTAGACATTATAAGGAAGAGAATACATGATACTTACTTCCAACAATAAGGAGATATCCATAAAAAAATAGTGTATGCCACAAACTTAGCTAAGAGTTTTAACTCGTATAGGCTAAGAAAATAGATAATAATGAAGGATATTATGTTTGCTAGAAGAGACCTTTTAAAGGAAGAGATATAGTTTACAAGACATCTTCCTTCAAGAGTTGTTTTTGAACAAAAATAACATCTTCAAGACAAAAGAGAGCAAAGAGAACAAAAATACACCCATTTATCCCCCCATCACTAGGTGAAATAGGGATTCTTGATGAAGGATGACAAACTTTACATCAAAAAGTAAGGGAATATGTTTATAATGAACATAGTTTGTACAAATAAAGAAGAGGTGATGATCAAGGATTCACACCTCTTGTATAAGAGAGAATCCCAATCAAGACAAACAATTCTTTATAAGAAAAACATGTTACATGATAAACAAATGCCACTATACAAAGGAAAGCAAATCCTTAGTCAAAAGAGAGAAAGTATGTACATGCAATATTTCCCCCCAAGTGTGAAGGCAAGATAAAATATATAATACACCTCAAATGACAGCTATCACATGAAAGATACACAATCCCAAGAAAAATAATTTGTAAACTAGAGAAACCCCTTAAAATAGACATATATGCTAGAAAAGACATCATATATAAAGTAAGAGAATCATCAAGGAAAGAAAGAAAAGAAACAATTGGTGATTATAAAATGATAAATATACCATGGTGAGACATAAAAATAATTTGTTATGAAAAAATATTCAGATATTGTTGATGACATTATTTTTCCATTAGTATGCAAAGAAGACCTTCTTTAAACCTACACCAAAACATAGACTTTAAGAGATCACCGAAAGAACAGATATCAGACATCACCAAAAGTGTTAAGTTCAAGAGCAACCTGACAGACACACCTGAGGAGACAAATCTCAAGCAAAACTGAAAGAGAAGAAACAGAGGAACCTGACAAAGCAAGGGAACTCGACAGACAGTTTAATCAAAGGAACACTGAAAGACAGGCAAACTGATTTCTATGCAGACCAAGCATCAGACATCGAAATTCAGTTACATCCTGGAAAAAGTGGATCTGACTTCCACGTCAGATAAAACAATTGTATTCTATTTATAGAGTTTTTTTTTTGTTTTAAAACCATTACTTAAGGGACAAGAAACATCAATGTACGTGTTTTAATCAGTCTAATAGATTTAAAACATATAGACTAGAAGATCAAGGTAAAGTTGTAAACCTATGATCATAGAGTTAATATTGTAATATGTGAAACTACATTAAATCATATTATCTTATAAATAGATGTTGTAATCATTCATTATGATGGATGATAGGATGAATGTAGCCTACGAGCACATCTATGGATCAGACTAGGATTTTCAAGAAGTAGAACAACAAAAGGTGAATTTGGTTATCAAGAACCAAGAACAGAGGCTACCGAACAACAGAGGTATTATTCAATCACATTAGGTGATACACTTATACATGTAATCTTGAATGGATCTATAATCAACAATAGGAGATTGCATACACTTTGGTCAAAGTGTAATTTTCTTAGATTCTAACAAGGGAAGTAAAGTGTAAAAATCCTTTCAAGGAAGGTGGATTTAACAATCCTATTGTAAATCTCTTAACCGAGTGCACACTAACTAGTGTTGCTAAAGCTCTTAACAGAGTAGACTTTAACAGGTCTCCATAGATACTCCTAATAGGGTAGATCATCAGAAGTGATCAAATTGTAAGCCTTAACCAGCCCCATCCAATTTGCAGATAGTGAAGAATTTGTGCGTGCCATCCCCACCACAATTTTTACTTCCTAACAGGAGTTTTCCGTGTTATCATATCTTGTGTTATGTGTTAACTATTTTCATGAATGTTCACATGTTTGTTAAAGTTAAACAATTGATATGTCTTACACAAAGGTAGTATGGAATAGATGGTTGGTTATACAATTGATTACACAAAGGATAAAGGTTAAAATATATAAAAGTTTTAGAGGTACTGATTCACCCCTCCCTTCTTAGTACACACTTCCCATTAATTCCAACAATTGGTATTAGAGCTAGATCTCTTATTTGGAAAGCTTAAAGACTAAAGAGAAAAGATCATACAATGGAGAAGTATAGACTTGAAAAAAGTATTGAGAATCAGAAACTAGAAATTCAGATCTTCTATGAGTAATATAAAGAAGCTAGAATCAAGATGAGACAGCTGTTAGATGAAAGAAAGATTATGACATCTCATTGTAATGAAACATATTACCATGAAGAAGAGATACCAGATTTCTTTGAGTCATCACAATCTACTACAAGCAAAGCACCATACATAACAGAAGAAAGCATCAAAAGCTTAAATGAAATCAATCAACATCTGGTTGGACAAGTGAAATCTCTGCAAATCAGTCAAGAGACATAGATGGTAATAATGATTGATGTCATGAACAATGCTAGACAAGATGAGCAAGAAAGAACACTAGCAATTGATGATAGAAGGAAGATTACATAAAAGCTACAAGAGAAAGAGTCAGAAATACAAAGGCTAACAAAGCATCACCCTGAGATTATAAATCAGATTATTCTTATGAGTCAAGAGGAAAACATAATGAATGTTGAACTCATTGAAAGAATAGAAGCCATCAGTGAGATAAGGGAAGAAAATAAAAATTTGAAACAAGAAATAAGAATTCAGCAACAACATAATGAAATTATCAAGAGAGATGAAGAAAGCAGTAAAAGAATGGATGATTTTCTTGATGGACAATGAAGAGTCAAAAACAACACTAGTCTAGGGTATACTGAGAATGGAGAATCACCCAATCAAGCTAATCAAAATAATTTCTATGAAAATTTAAGACCAAGAAAGCTGACATGTAATCAATGTGGAAAGCAAGGCCACACATCAAATGTATGCAAGATAAAAGTGAAAGGTATTCCTAGATCTACATCTTCATTCATAGGATTCTGTTATAAATGTAACAAGAAAGGACATAAAGAATATGAATGTAAGTCTGAGATGAAACAACCAAAGAAGGAAACCTACATGGAAAAATATTGTCCTACTTGAAAAATGAATGGGAACACAACTCTTGAATGCTGGAAGAAGAAAAAGCAAGCATGAAAGCCTAAAGGTCAAGAAACTGCCTATCAACTGAAAAGAGTCAGTAACTAGTATGTATGGGATTGCAACACATGGACAAATTGTACATCATGTGGAAGATTTGGTCACATTGCTACAAACTGTATGAGATAGTGGTCAATAAAGTCTAGAGGCTGGACTAACCCCAGAATGGCATGCTTACACTATCATAAAGTTGGTCATCTCAAGAAAGAATGTAGAGACCGAATGACAGAGACCAACACCTTTCCCAATGGAAATACCATTGAAGACATCCGGAAGATGAGAAAAAAAATGTGGAGGAACGATACTAACATTAATGAAGCTAGACCAAGCAATAAAATTGGTGACACCCTATCCAATGGATCTGGTGACATCACCACCCCCACCTAAGTAGAACAAGTATGGAACTGCATTACACCAAGTTATACTTTACATCAGTTCCAATCATACATAGTTGAAATGCCAAATTATCATGATCATAGATGCACTATTGTATTACTTGTTAAATTTTGTAAAAACTATTTCATCGGGTAATACATACCAAAATCCATCGGTATACACTCAAAGCTAAATTGTCTGCACTTACCGAAAATTGTCGGTTAACATGTAAAAGCTAAAGTTGCTAGTGTAAACCGACAATCATTAGTAATCAAGCAAGTTTAAAAATTCATCTTCACCAAACACCAAAACCCGTCGGTAAAAGTAAGAAGTTAGATGACTGCCCTGAAGCATCACATGGTCACTAAAAAGAGAAGCTAGTGTTTAACCTGACGACTCCGTCTTTACACACTGAGGAGTGGTTGAGCATTAATGACTCAACTTAGGGAAAAAGTATATAAAAAGGTGACGAAAGGGTTTCATTTCTCACCTGTGATTTGAGCGAAGCGACCAGAGTGAAAACATAGCGAGAAGAGAAAACATTGAAGAGCTACTCCAACCCATTACAAAGCACTCCAAATAGATCAAACACAACTACAAAGGTTGAAGTAAGTGCTAATCATAACTGAGAACTCTATTCATCTTTTACAGAAATCCCTATATGTCTGAATCGCTAAGTTGAAGAGCATCAAGAAGGACTAGGTCAAACTTGTCAAGAATTCTACCTGTGTGGAACCCCATTAAAATATATACCCAAAGGTTGCATCACAACCCAACAATGTTGGAGCATTCTCGTGAATACCAGCTAGGGTTTTGCTCGCCGAAGATGTGCGAGCATACATTCACTACAAGATTGCATAAATTGCTGACCTGGATGTTGAACAAGCTTTCAAGAAGCTATGTAATGATGAAGGATCTATTAAAGATGAGCACAAACACATATAGGTGAAAGGGATCACAAATTACCTATTGTTTCCAAAGGTATTCAAGACTGAGTGGATTCGGTTAGTATTGAGCAGGATCCACAACCATAAGTTATGGCTAGATGAGCCTAAAATAATAAGACGAGATATTAGTCATGCAGTCACTGGTTATCTAATAACTAATAAGGTAAAGGCATTAAAGCATCCACCCAAGGCTGAAATTGAAAAGAATACAGGAGCTAAGTGTGATGGAAGAGGACTTAAGGTATCCACTATCACAGATGATGAACTGAAATTTGGAGCATGTGTCCTAGGCTAAAAATTATTTCAAGCTAGAAGGATGAACACCATAGCATCTAGAGTAGTGGATACAACATATAAGATTGTAAAGAAAGAAACTCAGTTGGACTTGTCAGAACTTCTACTCAAATAGTTAGAAGAAACTTGAAGACAATCAGAAATGCAAAGACAAATTCATGTAAGTTTGGTTCACTTATCATGTGCATTTTATTTTACTTCCAAGAATATTTTCCATCAATAGGAGATGTAAAATGGGATACAACTAGACCATTCACCATATAGATTAGTGAGTTTATAAACTCACTGGGATAAAATTTTGAGTCAGTCATGAATGAGTACTTTATTGGATTCAAGGAAAGAATGCAGAAAAGAGTAAGGATCACTGAGAAATTAATTGAGAAATTCAATACTGATATATGTTTCATGGTAGACAGAGAACACACATACATCAAGATTATTGTACCAAGAAAAACATGGCTACAACCACTTGACTATGAAGTGAACATAGATCAAGCATCCAATGCAATTGATGCATTAATAAATGAGCCAATTGATAACACACAACCCAAGTTTGACACTTATGAATAAGCCAAGAATAGAATCAAATCTGGCTTGGTTGTAAAGAAGATTGATAGGAAGAAGAAAAATATGGTCAAGAATTTGAATAAAATACTATCAGTGACAGAAGAAGAAACCGAACAGGGAGAAAAAGCTGAACAAGAGGAAGAAATTGAGGGTCAGTCACCCATCGGTGAAGCTGCAGAGGAGAATGACTCCGAGGCCATAAATTCAAATTCACCACCTCCTCCACCAGCTAAGAAGCCAAGAAATATAGCTGCTAAAAGGACAGGAAGTCAAACAGCTAAGGACAAAAGTCCTTCACCTTTGAAGAAAGGTCAAGTAAGGACCTATAAGAGAAAGCCTCCAACCAAACAATCCAAAGCTAGAAAAAGAAGAAAGTTCATTAGAACCAAGGAGGAAATTGAGGACACAAAACAAGATGAAGCTATTCAAAAGGAAAAGAATAAGATTCCTAAAGCCATTGATGAGGTATGTGCACAAATGATTAAATCAAGATCAATTACTGACTCCAAAGTTAGAAGATGGTTAACTCTGGATCCCTTAGACCAGAACAAGATTGAAGAGGCAATCATCCAAATGATGTGTATATACAAATACCTCCCTATAGAACTAGCAGACAATATGACCAAAGAAATTCAAGAGAGGATATCGTCAAGATGGACATTTGCCTTGCACTCTAAAAAAGAAATCAGGGAAAGAGCCCTAGTATCAATCATGCCTCCTAAATAAAAAATGGAGGAGATCAAAGAAATGATGAAGGTTCATTCCAAAAGGTTTTCACCAAAGTTGAGATCCTACCAAGTGCTTAAAGGAAATCTATTGGATCTAGACATAAAGAGTGAATCCGAATGGAATAAAATACTTGATATTCCTGAAAAGGATACAATTCCTAAGCCATAGTGAGCTCTTACTGAAAATCAAGAATCCAAGGATGATCAGGCTACTGAGAGCACCAAACCAATTAACATCACAGATGTAGATTTGGACAAAGAGGAAATGGACACCATAGAAAAAAAGGATATGGATGTTACAGATGAGACATGGATGGACACCACTATGGACAACATTGTGGACAATACAATCATTGACATTATCGATGATCCAGCAGAAGAAATACCAAAAGATGAAGATGTCACTATTTCCAAGGACAAGACCAATGAATAAGACACTACAATTGATACTTCATATATGAGAATACTAGGAAACATGCCAATATTGATGGAAGCCATCAATATACTCCAAGACAAGGAAAAATCACCTACAAAATATTCAAGCATTCCCGAGGATGTATGGGATGAAGGAAACAAAGACATCACCGATGACCAAAAGGACATCAGAGACACTCAAAATGTAATTGATACTGGCAAGGTTACAAAAGGAGATTCAAAGAAAATAGACAGAGACACTAATGAAAAGAATGCATAGACAAATGAAGGTGAAGTACATAAGGATACCAATTAAGGAGATAAACCAAAAGATGGCACTCCTGAGGAAACTGAAAAGGTTGCTATAGATAATGTAAAGGTTGATGTGGAGACGTCCACTCAAAACCAACAAGCTGACACAGAGGCAAAACAACAAAAAGAGACAACACCTCCAATCACTTCATCCAGCACAATAGACAAAACTGAGAAAATGGCTATGGTTCTACACTCAAGTGCATCTCAAAAGAAGCAGATGAAAATCAAGAAGACAAAGTTGGAAGTCACTCTCGATGAGATAATTGAGATACCTAAATGTGACCCAACTACATTAGACTATGAATCACTAAAAGAGTATGGTGAGATATGCCAAAGGAAGGCAATACATGAGAAGCTAAGAAAGGATCACAAAGACTCCATGGTACTAGAGACAACTAGGGACATCTTGAATCAAATTGTACTTGATGTTGATGTTAATCACAATAGACCTATCCTTGATCAACTAGCCAGTCTCACTGAGGCCATTACAAAGTAGAATATTGATGTAGAAAAGGCAATTGAGGAGAGAGAAAAGTAGAAATATCAGTACAAACTCATTGAAAAGATCAGCCAAGAAGTGGCAGAAAATGAGGTAAAGATTTCAGAATTAGCAAGTGAATTAGATCCAATAATTGCTGAAGCTATTTCCTTGATACAACAATTTAGAACACTTGATAAATTCACTAAGGAGAAAGGTGATAAAATAGAAAAGTTAGATTCCAATCTAGCTACTAGTGCTAAAGGCTTAACCACCGATGATAATGCAATAAAGTTTCTTAACCAAGTCTTACACTGCTTCAACAACATATCAGTTCAGCAAGACAACTGATAGCCACCGCTGAAATGTATGTAGCAGACAACATCTATGACATTCATGCAAGGATCACACTTGAGCACATGGCTATAGACAACCTAAAAGAAAAATGGGAGAAGATGATGGAGGACATGAAGTCCTCACACTCTCATATTTTTGATAAGTTATAGGTATACACCTTTGCCCTTACTATCAAAAAGGGGGGAAAATAATGATATGTACAGATGGGAAGCTATACAGTACAGAAAAAGAACAAAAAAGGGAGTATAATGATATGATACGATATATACAACACAAGGTCAAAATAAACAGAGTATCATGTACATACACTTATAATATACCAGCATATGCATAGGGGGAGTCATGAAATGACTAAGGAATATATATGGTGTACATACTAAACATTTTGTTAGTATTTTGCACATATCAATTTTTGATACTAATGTCAAAGGGGGAGATTGATGACATTATTTTTATATTAGTATGCAAAGAAGACCTTCGGTAAACCTACACTGAAACACAGACTTTTAGAGATCACTGAAAGCACAAATATCAGACATCACCGAAAGTGTTAAGTTCAGGAGAAACTCAATACAAAAACCTGATAGAGACACCCGACGAGACAAATCTCAAGAAAAACCAAAAGAGAAGAAACAAAGGAACCCAACAAAGCAAGGGAACTTGATGGACAGTTCAATCAAAGGAACACCGAAAGATAGACAAACTGATTTCTATGCAAACTGAGCATTAGACACTGGAAGTTAGTTACATCCCAGAAAAAGTGGATCTCACTTCCAGGTCAGATAAAATAATTATATTCTATTTATAGAGTTTTGTTTTTGTTTTAAAACCATTACTTAAGGGACAAGAAGCATTAATGTAATTTTTTTAATCAGTCTAACTAATTTAAAACATATAGACTAGAAGATCAAGGTAAAGTTGTAAACCTATGATCATAGAGTTAACATTGTAATACGTGAAACTACATTAGGACATATTATCTTATAAATAGATGTTGTAATCATTCATTATGATGGAGGAGAGGATGAATGTAGCCTACGAGCACATCTATGGATCAGACTAAAAGTTTCAAGAAGCAGAACAACAAAAGGTGAATTTGGTTATGAAGAACCAAGAACAAAGTATACCAAACAATAGAGGAATTATTCAATCACATTAGGTGATACACTTATACATGTAATATTGAATAGATATGTAATCAACAATAGGAGATTGCATGCACTCAATTCAAAGTGTAATTTTCTTACATTCTAACAAGTAAAGCAAAGTGTAAAAATCCTTTCAAGGAAGGTAGATTTAACAATCCTATTGTAAATCTCTTAACCGAGTGCACACTAACCAGTGTTGCTAAATCTCTTAATAGAGTAGACTTTAACAAGTCTCCACAGATACTCCTAACATGGTTGATCATCAGAAGTGATCAAATTGTAAGCCTTAACCGGCCCCTTCAATTCTATAGCTAGTGAATAATTTGTGGGTGCCATCCCCACCATGGTTTTTACTTCCTAACAGGAGTTTTATGCATTATCATATCTTGTGTTATGTGTCAACTAATTTCATTAATGCTTCTATAAATTTTCACATGTTTGTTAAAGTTAAAGAATTTATATGTCTTATACAGAGATAGTATAGAAAAGATGGTTGGTTATACAATTGATTACACAAAGGATAAAGGTTAAAAGATATAGAAGTTTTAGAGGTATTGATTCACCCCTCCCCTCGCAGTACACACTTCCCATTAATTCCAACACTTGCATGCAACAAAGTATCTTATGTCAATAGGAACATGTCATTAAATAATGTAAAACTAAAGGGAAGAAGAAGAAGGAAATACTATATCATCTTAATGGTCATCCCAATTATATAATATATGTGCTCTAAAGTAAGGAGGAAATTGTAAGTAGGATACTAATCTCAGTAGGAGAAAATCTCGTAACAACAAGTCCATACATGGGAGAACATAATGGTATAAAAGAGATCAACAACAACGAGATAATGTATCCCAAAGAAAGAAAAGAGAAAGAAGATCCAATATATTCCCCAAGGGATAGATATTTTATAATAGACATGCAGTTTCAAGCAAGCATAAGGTTGCAACTTGGGACGTAACTATCCTTCTATTAATCAACAAATGTATGCAAGAAAGAATTTTATACCATAAAAGATACAAGTCCATGAGATATATTGGATGCCAAAAAGAAGAGAAAGGAAAGGGTACCCTTAAGGTCCCTAAAAGGGTTTATAATGCACACAATTCCTAACCAAAAATAAGCTATGCGTAGGAAGGATATCTAGAAACATCCAAATAAAGGGAGAAAATAGATTCTTTAAGAGAAGAAAGAAATGATGCACCCTTTCCCCCTCAATTAAAAGAGCCAAAGGGGGAAGGAATATTATGTTTTCCTCATGCTCATCACACAAAGTATAATGGAGAGCAACACAATAGGAGAAATAAATTCTACTTATAAACTTTGGTATGAAGAAAACATAGAATATCAGGCGTAGAATGAATAAGACTTCTATCAATAGATTTTTGAACAAATTGTCTAACTTGAATACATTCACAAAGTAAATGTTTGTTGCTATGATGGTAAAAAAACAATAATTCACCTTTTTATAGGTATTTTATGTCTATAAAGTTTCTATAAGGAAATACAATCTTAGGATTATACTTGAGACTTCAATAGAATCTTTTTGCAAAAGCTAAGTGATCGTCATTATGGGATATAATATTAGTTGAAGTGGGAAAATGAATCGAAAGAGGAGCTTCTGGTTGAGATGAAGATTGATAACAATGATCAACAAGAGTAACATGATGGTCTTTAAGATCATTGTGTGAAGATATAGGAACATCATTTATGATTGATAGAGGGAAATCAAGATTTTGATAATCATCAAAGGGATCACCAACAACTTTAAGATTGTGAGTGCTAGGAGGTTGAGGAGAGCTATGTGCTTCTATCATGGGATCATTAGGAAGTTGGTATAGTGAAGGATTAGTAAGAGGAATGAAACCTAAACCACCTTTATGAGTTTTTTGAGGAGGGTTAATGTGAACTTTAATACCTTGTTCATTAATACCAAGTCCCAAACCTTTATAACCTTGTTGAGAGGTGATATCATATCTCGTAGTATGAGTAGCTTTTAGTGTAGAGGGAGAAGGTGATTAATCTTGAGGTGTATAAGAATGTGTGGTATAAGGAGGAATAGTAGGAGGAATATTATAAGAATGAGTATTCTCATCCTTTTTAGGTGGTGGAGAACAAGTATTACCCAAAGGTTCAAAAGAAAAATCATCTAGCAAATGTCTAACATCTAGACCATGGATAATATTTTGGAGAAAAGAATCATTTTGAGGATCATTAGGAGATTGAAATTGACTAGGGGGCATAAGATTAGGAAGGTTAACACTAGGCTCATTAACAAAGATCCTTATGTAATCTATATATCCCATGCATTTAGTTAAAATTTGAAGAAGAAATGGACATGAAATATTAATAAGGGTCTTGAAATATGCCTTGTAAGGAAGAATTATATTAGTTAACCTAATTATGTCATATGCAAGAACACCATGAAGGAAGATAAACATAATGACATGCGAGAAGTGAATTTTCATTTCACGTGTTTGATAAAAATAAGTAAGAAGAAAGGTAACAACATACGTAATTGCACACAATTCCAATTTAGAGAGTTCCATATTGACAAACACACAACTAAATATAAAAATTAAGAATGTAAATAAGATCCACAATGATGTACAAATAAGATACATCTATGAAAGAGATCCAACACTAAGATCAAAAGAGGAAATGTAAATACAACGCTAACAAGATGCAAAGAAGATCTAACTATCAAATCAGGAGGTATGACACATGAAAGCATTGGGTTCACCAAAATGTATAAGGTGAAAATGGTGATCAATGGTAGACCACCAAATCACATATACATTGAACGATCCCAAATATGGTCCTAGAGCCAAATATGATTTGTACCACCTAAAGGATGCAAGGGCACAAATGCAAGATGTAAGCTAAGGGGTGAATTTGGGGTATTATTTGTGATGTATAGAAGAAATGGAAATAAATCTCATGTTTATTCTTAAACGAAGGTGTATAATAACATATTTTATCTAACATGTAAAGTAGATGCAAGATATAAGGAAAAGAATGTATACACACCTAGAAATAAAAGAGGAATAAGGTGCTTAAATGTTGATATTATGCTTGACAGAGTCTCGGAACATCCCAGGATCTGAATCACGTAGCCTGTGATCTACTACTCTGTAATCTACAACTTTCTATTCTGTCTCAGGAACAATCAAAAGTGGTTCAACCTATACGCTGTCATGCCCAAATTTAAAGTCCAAAATGCAACAACTTTTTTTTTTTTGAAAAACAAATAATGTCATGTTGTGTTTCAGTTGTGAGGTTTCCAAAGTTTACAAATCTAGTTTTGTGTTTACATAGCTATTGAGTCAGGTTGCAGTAGTTGCAAGAGTAGCCATTAGGGTCAAGGGAAATCATGACCACTTGTCAACATCCCTGAACCTATTGATAAGTTTTCAAGGTTTCATTAGTTTAATCACCAAGTTGTTTTCTTAACTTCCTAATTACATTTTAATGAAGAGAATTAAATTAATGAAATAATTACATTAATTCCCTAGCATATTTTAGATTTAAAATTTCAACTAAAATGATTACTATACTCTTAAAACAATAATGTAGTTCTCATCATTTAAAAGTGTTTCATAGATCCTTGTTTAAAGAAACCCTATTAAAAGGTTAGGTTTAATTAAAATCAAATCATTTAATAGTCCTTAGTAATAATAACTAATAAATGTCACTGATAATAACAATATAATTGATTATCTAAATAAGAAATTAATAAACTTAATTACTTTTCAATCCTTAGATTCTTATCATTATAGGACCCCTTTAAAAACTACTTTGAATACGACAAGAGTTAGATTATTTCTTTTAATACATTTACATGTGTGTGATAAAATAGCTGAAATTATTAGATTATTAAGCTCCTCATTATACAAGCTTAGCACTTAAACCACTTATTCAATTATTAAATCCAAGTCCACCCATTAATCTACAACATATTAAAACCTTCAAAAACCACTCATAAATTAATTTAAGGTGAAAGAATAATTAATATATTATACTTATT
>MU223303.1:2237655-2259967 GCA_018584345.1 Thuja plicata | reverse complement strand
CGGCCCGCCCCCAACAGCTAATATATATATATATATATATATATATATATATTTTTAAGTTATTAACTTTTTTTTTAATGTTTATTTATGTTATATATATATATATTTTTTTATTAATAGGTGTAGTATATTAAGTTATATACGAACATACAACTGGATCAAATAACTAAATTAGTGCTATATATATAGAATGCAATATCACAAATAAGCATCATAACTTTTTTTTGACTCCATTTCTATATTGTTGTTTACTTTTCCAGATATCTGTGTGAGAACACTTAAATAATATAAATGACTATTTGTTCATTTAATTTATTTCATACTCCTACAACTAGTAATTTTAGTAGCTACTAAGGTAAATGTTTTAAGTCTTATGGATAAAATATGAACCTTTTCCAATTTTTTTTAAAACAACATAGTCTTACTCTGTATCTAACCATCTCAAAATATAGCATAAAACAGTAAAATAAATAAAATAAAACACCAACTTAAATATCACAAATGAACTACATAGTTTCTTAATTTCTTTTAAATAGTGATCATAGCAATCAATAGATAACAATCAACTTTCAACTCACTTCCATTTTCTACAAGAATTTCCTTGCTTCTTTATTTTATTAAGGTAACATAGAACATTTTTTTAAATAAAATGAAATAGCCATTGCTAAGAAAAATATCTTTCCTTCCATAATACTTCAACTTTTTCAAAGGGGAATTTACAGCTTTCACTATGTGAACAGACACTAGATCTTCAATAGGAACATTTCTTTTCCACAAATCTGCATTGCTTACTATTGGAGTTACTAGAATGATGTACTGAGAGGGGAGGGGTGAATCAGTACCTCTAAAACTTTTATTTAATTAGCCCATTAACCTTTATGTCATCAGATTTGTATATTCACCTATCTATCTATTCATCTTTCTTTATGTATGTGAAATCATGACATAAGTTCTTTACATGTGTAAACATTCAAGAAACATATATGAAAGTAAAAAACACATAACACAAGATATGATATCACAGAAAACTCTTGTTAGGAAGTAAAAACTGTGGTGAGGTTGTCACCCACAAAACTTCACTATCTATAGATAAGAAGGGAGTCGGTTAAGGCTTACAATTTGATCACTTCTGATGATCTATCCTATTAGGAGTATTAGAGTGGAGATCTGTTAGAATCTACTTCGTTTGAAGCTTTAGTAACATCGTTAAGTGTGCACTGTGTTAAGAGATTTGTCAAGAATTGTTAAGTCCACCTTCTACTAAATGATTTCTAATGTGATGCACTTGTTAGAATGCAATTACATTATAAATGTTAATCTAATAGTATATTCAATCTCTAATTGCTGATAACAGATCCTATAAAGCTTACAATGTATATGTAATCACCTTGAATGATTGAATGATACCTTGTTTCTTCTCGTCGGTAGCCTTGTCTGTGTTCTTGAGAACTGATATGATCTGTTTCTGAAATTTGCATGAATTCAATTCTACTGTTTAGATGCTCTTCATGGCTACAATAATTTTTCAACTCTATTATTACAAATGATTGAACATCTATATATACTAGTTTCTAGGTCCATTCTTGATTCACGCTTTTCAAGTTAACTCTCAATCCAAGGTTTACAACTTGACCTTGATCTTTAGTTAGTTATGTTTTAGATCCATTAGGATTCTTTAAAGCAATTACAATATACTTTCTTGACCCTCAAGTAATGATTTAAAACAAATTAAAACTCTATAAATAAAATTACAATGCTTTATCTGACATGGAAAGTCAGATCCACTATTTGCAGGTTCTGTAGTTGACTGTCGGTTTTGATACTCGGGCTACTCTATCAGTCTGTCGGGTTTCTTTCATTCTTTGCTCTGTCAGGCTTCTGCTCCGTTGGTGTCCCTATATTGAAGTGTTTGTTGGGTTCCTTGCCTTTTCTGCTCTGTCAGTGATTTTTAACTCTTTTCCATTTTCTATAAGAATTTCCTTGCTTCTTTATTTTATTAAGGTAACATAGAACATTTTTTTAAATAAAATGAAATAGCCATTTCTAAGAAAAATATCTTTCCTTCCATAATACTTCAACTTTTTCAAAGAGGAATTTATAGCTTTCACTATGTGAACAGACACTAGATCTTCAATAGGAACATTTCTTTTCCACAAATCTGCATTGCTTACTGTTGGAGTTACTAGAATGATGTACTGAGAGGGGAGGGGTGAATCAGTACCTCTAAAACTTTTATTTAATTATCCCATTAACCTTTATGTCATCAGATTTGTATATTCACCTATCTATCTATTCATCTTTCTTTATGTATGTGAAATCATGACATAAGTTCTTTACATGTGTAAACATTCAAGAAACATATATGAAAGTAAAAAACACATAACACAATATATGATATCACATAAAACTCTTGTTAGGAAGTAAAAACTGTGGTGGAGATGTCACCCATAAAACTTCACTATCTGTAGATAAGAAGGGAGTTGGTTAAGGCTTACAATTTGATCACTTCTGATGATCTATCCTGTTAGGAGTATTAGAGTGGAGATCTGTTAGGATCTACTTCGTTTGAAGCTTTAGCAACACCGTTAAGTGTGCACTGTGTTAAGAGATTTGTCAAGAATTTTTAAGTCCACCTTCTACTAAATGATTTCTAATGTGATGCACTTGTTAGAATGCAATTACATTATAAATGTTAATCTAATAGTATATTCAATCTCTAATTGCTGACAACAGATCCTATAAAGCTTACAATGTATATGTAATCACCTTGAATGATTGAATGATACCTTGTTTCCGCTTGTCGGTAGCCTTGTCTGTGTTCTTGAGAACTGATATGATCTATTTCTGAAATTTGCATGAATTCAATTCTACTATTTAGATGCTCTTCGTGGCTATAATAATTTTTCAACTCTATTATTACAAATGATTGAACATCTATATATACTAGTTTCTAGGTCCATTCTTGATTCACGCTTTTCAAGTTAACTTTAGATCCAAGGTTTACAACTTGACCTTGATCTTTAGTTAGTTTTGTTTTAGATCCATTAGGATTCTTTAAAACAATTACAATATACTTTCTTGACCCTCAAGTAATGATTTAAAACAAATTAAAACTCTATAAATAAAATTACAATGCTTTATCTAACATGGAAAGTCAGATCCACTATTTGCAGGTTCTGTAGCTGACTGTCAGTTTTGATACTCGGGCTACTCTATCAGTCTGTCAGGTTTCTTTCATTCTTTGCTCTGTCAGGCTTCTACTCAGTTGGTGTCCCTATATTGAAGTGTTTGTTGGGTTCCTTTCCTTTTCTGCTCTGTCAATGATTTTCATAAAACTGTGCCATCGGTGATGTCCTTTATGATTTGTCGTCGGTTCAACGCTTGTCAGTGTTTGTCGGGTAATTTTATACTTAGAATTTTCATGACAAGCATTGTCATCTCGTCGGGTAAGGCAGTATGTTGTCTATCGAGTATGCCTATAGTGATGATCTCTGCTATGTTTTTATTTTGCAATACTAATGGCAAAACTCAATGTCATCAATCTCCCCCTTTGACATTAGTATCAAAAACTGATATGTGCAACATACTTAATGTTTTAGTATGTACACCTATGTATACTCCTTTGTTTTCTTTCTTTAGTCGTTAAATGACTCCCCCTATGCATATGTCGGTAAGTGTAAGTATATATACATATAATTTCCTTCCCCTTTTTTGTTTCCCATTTTTTGCTGAGATATATGGTATAATGTACATATAATATACATGTCCTTTCCTCTTTTTGCTAATGTAGTATATTGTACATATGCACATGCATTCATTCCTCCTTTTTTGATAATAAAGGCAAATGTACTTACTGTTATGCCCTGCATACCCGTCCCTACATTTTATGTGCAAAATATTGGGTCCCCTTTTTCGCTTTTTAGCTCTTGCCTTGTTTTCGTTGTCTTTATTTTTTTCTTTATTTTCTTCTCCGGGTTTTCCCTCCCGCGAGGTTTGTTTTCTTTTTGCATTTGTCTTTTGTGTCTCTAGGATCTGGTCCTGAAGTTTGTTGTTCTTTCCAGAGCTGGATTCCAGACTCTGGGATTCTCTGCCATGATGTCTCCTCCTTGCGAAAAGGTATGGTGGCATGGAATCCCCGGGCCTGGAGTCTGGAGGTTTTCCTGTTCCAGAGTTTGTGGAGGAGAAGATAACTTTCTTTTACCTTGGGTATAAATAGAAATTACATGACACTTTTATAGTTACCACGATTAAAATACTTGTGCATTCAAAGCGATTCTTAGGCGACTAAACTGTGATTAAGCTACAAATTACTCTATTCTTAGTGGGTTATTATCAGTAGATTCAAGGTGTCTATTCATGATCATTTGAAGGTAGAACTTGTTGCAGGAGCACTCCTGGTGTGCTTCTTCCCTGCTATCCTTCGGATTTCCAGGTAGGCTCTTGGCTTGTTCTCTAGTTTCTTATTGTTTCTATGTTTTCCTTGTTTTTCCCTTTTGTTCTTTGGTCTTTGCTTGTCTTGCTGGTTTTCCATTCCATGTTCTGTGTTTTTGGTTTGCCTCTCGTTGGTGGGTTGGCTCTGTGAGAGGGTTGTCTTCCCTCTGTCTAGTTGTAGATTAATGTATATATTGTATATTGTCTTAGTACAGTTCATGTAAATATGTAAATAGTCATGCAAATTTGTAAAAAGCTTGTAAATGTTGTATATCTTATATATATGTTTCGACCCTTTGTGGTTTTATGTATATATCTATATATCCTTCTAAGTTCATGAGTTCCTCATGCTCTGTCATGTGTTTTCACCCATGAGACCGAGCTTGTCGAGACGAAGTCACCATGGTTTGAACTCGACACCTTGCTAGTTTGAGCCATGACAACTTTCTCTCTCCTCCGTCTCATCACCTTAATGGCAGGATTAATTTCCCACAAGTGGGCATTCAAACCATTTCCCATCTGGCATTCATTTTTACCCTGTGTTAGCCCACTTGTCACCATTAATTCCTTTATGTCACCTGTCACCTGACCATGTGCCAACCCACTTCAGCCGAATATGATTCCTTACTGGTCACATCGGCATGACAATAGCTAGATTATTTAGGCTCTGGGTCCCAAGCAATTCCTTGTCCTACATTTCCCCTTGTCATCTGGTTTAATTCCCCCTAGAGTCCTACTCACATTTATTACAAGTATTCCAGGACCTTTTTGGTGTATGCTAACACTTGTTGAACAGGTGCAGGGTGGTGACGATTTCCCCAGAGTTCTAATATTCTTTTATTTATATCATGTTCTAACGATTCTTCGGTCTTGCAGGTTGTAGATAAGCTAATCAAAGATGTCCGAAGTAATCACCCCTCCTTCTAGCTTGGAGGTTCCTACCACTTCCACCCGAGCGGCCACCAAAACCAAGGCCGAAAGATTGTTGGCAAAGCTACCCTTGACCTCTAAATATCTAAAGGGGAGCACCCTTGTGGGATCAAAGATAGAGTCCAACATTCAAAAAATAATGGACATAGGGCCCGAACCTTGGACAGAAATGCAATTCTTGATTCAAGCCATTTACAGGTTGAAGGCCACCAGAGATAATCTGGCCACTCAGATTGCCACCTTTGACATCATCAAGGTGGAAAACTTTCCTTGTTCGGTGCAATAATCAAAGTTAATACTCCAACTGGCAACATTGTATAATGCACCAACTCAGACCGTCCTACTTTCGGATCCACAGCCACTATAGTACCCTGCAACAATCATCACCTTAGATGCAACAACTTTTGCCTTGGGGTTGGGGATCCCACAGTTCAATGGATCCATTATCCAGAATCGAGTCCAAATGTTGAAGGATTTAGAGGGTGCTCCCCTTATCTCCTGACAACATATCAATAGCCACTGGCTAAAAATCCCAAAGAGGGATTGCAGGAGGATGAAGTTGGAAATTCCCCACGGGGAGTTCAAAGAGCCCATTCAGGCGGGAATTGTATTTTTATGTAGGATCTTCGGATTGCCCCATGCCCAGGATTTCTCGGCATGGATGTACTACTTTCTATATTGCATCACCACTCACAGTTAGACCTTTAACTGGGTAGCCATCATATCCAATCAAGTGGACAAGTAGCTAAAGGGCATTGTCCATAATTCCAAGTTCTACATGACATCATACGTCCTATGGGCAGTAGCACAACAAAGATCATCTTTTCCAGGTTTGGGAATAGTTAGGGAGCTTGGAAATGGGCCGGGCCAAATGAAACCATGGGATCATTATCCCTAAGTGCAATGAGAACTCAGTTTCTCAAACTTCTGTCGGGTAAATGATGCCTTCATTTACCACAACATTCTAACAGTTACGCAAGATTTCGGGTACTGATTATCACAAGTGGTGATGACTCTGGTCAGCACCTATGGCTGCTATTTTATTTAATTCCAACATCACACCTACATTCAGGTGACTGGCTTCAACGGGAAGCCTCATCTTCTTCCTTGGTATTGCGGGGACAAAATTATTCTTTTAGAGTTCTACCGACAGATGATGGATCTACACGCCTTCTTTACATTGAAGAAGGTCATCAACGTCCCATTCGCATTCTCATGTGGGAATTATACATGCAGCCTCGCCGTAGCCCAGGAGGCAGATAGTGAATTGAAAAACCTGGGGCTGGTGGAATTACACCATGCCTGGAAGAACTATGATCCCCTCGGCAAGATTGCCGCAACACTTCCCCGGGCATCCCCGCCCCATGAAGCAGACATTGAAGATTTTTTGGCAGACTGCCAAGACAGGTTTTATCTCTGGGCCCAACAACATTCAAGGATGAGCAAAGGGCTCATGAAAACACTTGACCTCCAAAATTTTCTGAGATGATGGGCCACTGGAGGACCCAACATATAAGGGGCAAGGGATGGAAAAATTAGATCTCCCTCTGGTGGACTGGGCCACCCTTGAGGACCTAACCATTGAAGGGGTATGTCACCCCATTTTGGAAGAAAGTCACTAGTATTTTTCCTAGGTGTGTTCCAAGAGCACTCGAAAGAAACCAATGGTCAAAAATACCGCTCCCTCTTCAGCCGGTGTTGGACCTTCTTCATCTTTCGCGGCCACTGAACCAAGCACAAGAAAAGGAAAAGAGAAAGAAGGAACCCCAGCCAAGCTACCTCCCCAAGTTCCCACCCTCCTAATGGAACAACTGAAACAACAAATGGAGTCGGTAAGGCTATCCAGCTAGAAGTTGAGCACGTAGATGTCCTCTGGCCTCCAAGTAACTCCAATGGCTTCTGCTCGCCCAACAGGATCCCCGTCATTGGCTGTAATGATGAGAAGATAGACCTTCACTAAGGCGGATTCCACCAGCATTCTGGATACTGGGGTCCCACTGACAAGAAAGAAGATGAAGAAGGTGACCCCTACACCAAGCGCAACTGCCAGTCCCAATATGCCAGATGTGCCCCCAGTGGATATCAGTTCAGACTCTCTTGAACTAGAAGATATTTCAGACTCCTTGCCCTCGCACAATTACTTTAATGATACTTTATCGGTGGAGGAGCTCATGGACCTCCAACAAGGTATAAGTCATGCAGTGGAGGAAATTGCTGCTCAGGATAAGGAAGAGACCCCCGTAGAAAAGGAAATCCTAGAAGAGAAGGATATATTAGAGTAAGAGGCCCAAGAAGAAGTACAAAAAGAGCCTGATCAGGAGAAGATACTGGTCCAAAAGACCAAGGACACACTAAGGCAACCCAAAAATGAGCAACTGATAGTCAGGGAACCCAAACCCAGGGGATCAACCATACCCTTGATTATCACGCTCCAAATGCCTTTGGTTATTCCAGGTGATCAAGTTCCCTAGAGCACATTTAGTGAGGTAGTAATGGTGGCTACCTTGTTAAATTTTGGCTAGAGACCTCACCCACCTCTAGAGGATGTTCTGGTGGAGGAGAAAATTCCAATAGATGAGGTCGATGAGGCCCAAGAGCAGTAGTAATAGATTGATCAAGAAGTCCCAGATAATGAAAACTCAGGATCAGCTGACGCTGGGAGGTCCCTAAAATAAAGGCAATATTGAGACCAGAGAAAAGGTTCTGGGTGGTACAATAGAAGATGCCAGCATGGCGGAAAATACTGAAGGTTCCAAAGAATAAGAAAAAGAGAAGGAACCAAAACAAGAGAGGGAGAAAGAGCCCAAAGACAATGTACATTCTGGGAATCTACCACCAGATTTTGAAAGGAATCCTAATGAACAAGTCTTAACGGTGAAGCCACCCCAGCTACCCCAATGGCTAGTCGAATCAGGGAAAAGGAAGGCCCTGGTGGTAGCATTAGGTGCTACACTCTCATTGGCCAAGATGATGGCCATAAATGTAGAGTCTAAAAATCCCAAGAAGGCACGGACAGTCCATACTCTCTGGACTGGTCCAACAGGTAGCACAGTTGCAACTATTGTGACACCCCCACTAGGTGCAGAGGCAACAACCGTGAGGCCTGAAGATTACAACATAACAAAAGTAGCACTAGGGAGGAGAGACAAGCAAGGTGAATTGGACTTGCTAAGGGAGGCCACAAAAGAAATAGAGGTCAGATACATCAAGCAGGGCCACAAGCTAAAGGAGGAAAGAGAGACAAATGCCAATCTCCTCACGCTTCTCACATAACTTACACAGCCTTTGGCCGAGGTCCACCCTGGAACCCCTTCCTCTAGATTACCACTTGTGCAGGGCGATGTGGATTCTCTATGCATAATGAAGGAAAAGGCACAGGCTATAGATGGGTGGGCCGCTGAGTAAGTGGCTGCCATGAGACAATTTCTGGTGGTGTCCCTCCCAGACCTTTATCAGGTTGACATTCTTCTCAGCCAAGCAAAGGGCTCTGCTCTTATATGGGAGAAAGATTTAGCAAAGTATGAAAAGTGGAAGGCCGGGCTGGAAGAAATCCGCAACATAGGAGAAGAAGTCACCAGAGAGGTGGGGATTCTGGGAGATGAATCATATGATTCCCTCCAGGTCCAGTACTCCAGACTTGTCCTTAGAATTGAGGTATGCAATGAACTGGTTAAGGCCTTGAAATAGAAAATGACAGCGGCCCAATACCCCTTAGGCTTGTTTCAAGCATTCATGGCTGGAGTATGACAAGTCGATCCCTTCACCATCGGGACATGTACCCCATAGGACTATGTCCTTAGCAAGTTCGATGAGCGGATGGAGTCCTTGTATCCACCTGCCAAAGATTTTGACCAGGGAAGATTATCTAGATTATCCAAGATAATGATCCGATCACATGATTATGAATTCCAAAATGGGGCCGGAGATGTTGAGAAAGCATTGGAGGCTATTTGCAGTCGGTGGGACAACATCAAAGATGTAGATGAAGAAAGCATAGGCCAAGTGTTGGAGGCTTGGGAAAAATCATAAGGAACAATGAAATTCTCCAGAGTCCGGAGAATCTCGCCAACCATGTATCGGTTGTATTAATTCATTCTTTTGGAATGCAAGTTCCCAGATCCTGGAGTTCTGGATCCCACTTTTTTGTATTCTTTAAGTGACCTGTGTCCCAGTTCCCAAGGGCAACCGGTCACTTTCAAGGTAGTTAATAAAGGTTTTCAGAAGATAGGTAACCGCAACAAGGCACATCGACTCGACAAAGGGTTCTGACAGATGGTCTTCCTGAGGCACTACTTCAACATAACACCTAGCACATCAGAGAAGGTGAGCCACCCTCCCATTTATGAGGCATGTAGCCTCGATCCCCAGGGGATCAAATTTCTTATTTTCTCCTCTCAGCTCTCTTCTCAAGGCTAATTCTTCCACTCCTCTTTTCTTGTCTTATTCTTCTAATATGTTAGACCTTTTCCATCTCGAGGTCTTTTGTAGCATGGTGCAGGTAGTACTGGTCACCAGAAATTGTATTATATTGTAAAGTGTAAAATAAATTAGGTTAAGTTTTAGGTAAAATCTTGTGTATAAATAATAAGTCTGACCTCATTCTAAGGGTCGGAAAAATTGATGATTTTGCAGTCTATAGCTAATAGCAATTTTCTTTTCTTAGTTCATTGTTGCAGAGCTCAATGATCCATAGTTTCTAACCTTTCAGTAGTTAAATTCTCCCCTAGAGCCACCATTGTAACACACACCAGTGCTTGCTGGAGATATGTTAATGAATAAGGAAGGGTTCTATCCATGATGTTGTTAGCATTCTGATATCTGGGTTAATCATATTTTATGCTTTATGTTCTTATGTCCTTTTCTCTAATACTTCAAGTAGATTAACGACCTCCTTTTCCTTTGTTATTGATTAAATATGAGCTGATGGTTCTGTATTTCTTCAGTATTTAGTGTAGTGTGTTAGAGCATTGTCGATGTTTTGAATGTTCAATATAACTATAGGTAGATGAAATATTTCTAACCTTGCAATATCTTTTGAAGTTTATTTGGTTAAGTTAATGAATGCTTGCAGGAAACCCCACTCACTTAAATCCCCAAAGAAGATGAGAGAAGATAACCAGCTATCCCCCTCAAAAAAATAGTCATGTTCCCAACTAAGCTCCCGCACTATCGAGAACTGAATCTCATGTGCTTAAAGGCCCGGGGAATCTTATTTCCCCAGACAACCTTTACAGGTGAAGTTGGCTAGTACCCCGGTACCCGGTGACAACTTACATATGTTGGCATACCCAGTCACAAAGTTCCATCAATAGAAACTGGTGCTAGAAGGAGGGCATGAACTCGTCCCCCTCTGAGGATTTAGATTTTACACCATCCTAGGGTTCCCCAAGCCATAGTTTTAGGAGCCAAGCCTTCAGTAGAATTAGATCATTTTCACCAGCAAGATTTGAAAGAGTCCTTAGATCAACTCCCAATCTAGGAAGGTTTGTTGAACTCGAGCCTCCCGCTTGAAAGAAACAGACCTCAAAGGCCAAGCCAGCCACCATTGTCTGGGGATCTAGCACATCACAGAATACCCAAGTCCCCCAAACAATCCTAAGAATTAACACTCAACCTAGTTAAAATCCAACACCCCCGATGGCTGCATATTTTGGAAATATCAGGTCCCCAATGGGAACTTTTTTAGGTGCAGTCAACGATCTACCTTCGCACCCATAGAATATTTGTCCCCGATATGAGCACTTAGGCTCACGAACTATAGAAGAGCATCTACAGGCATACAAAGATGGCATGAACTGACACCGGATCCAAGATAAAGATGTTGTGACCTAGATTTTCCCTCTGTCCCTGGGATAGAATGAGCTGAACTGGTACCTCAACCTTCCCGCCAACTCCATCAATAGTTGGAAGGACATGGAGGATGCCTTCTTGGCTACCTTCTACATACATGTAGACCCAATATGGTCCCATAGCTAGTTTATTTCTATCAAGAAGGAACCAAATGAGCCCCTTGCAACATTCAACCATCGGTTCCAACACGCCTTGAAGCGGTGCATAGGTCCGTTCATCCCATCTGTAGATTTAACTATCCAAACCTAGCTCAACATGATGGACCCCTTTGTTTCCACTCTCCTCTAGAGAACTACCGCCCGTGGTGACCAAGATACTTTGGTGAAGGTTTACAACCTAGCCTTGGAGTTGTCCCATGGTCTTAACAAATCCCCAGGCGAGATTGGGCAGAGCATGCCATTTAACATGATACCCAATGAAACTTCTTACACCGGGGGATATAACCCCAATTAGGTAATGGGTTCCCCCACAATGGCCATGAATCCCCCACAACCATTGATAGACCAGCAGGCCTGGTATGTATATCCATCTTAAACCCAGACAACACCAGGTCTAGAATCTTTTCCCTAGAATCAACCGTAGCAAGTGCAACAACCACAGACACAACCACCTGAAGTGCCTTTCTTTTAGTCATATGTGGCTAGAGGACTTCTTCCCTTGACTCCGATGAATGCTACTACTTTCTCGGGAAACCAACCACAATAACCATCACACTATGACATGAATACCTAGTTGATTACCGAGGTTGAATCCCTCTGGTGAATGTTGTCTACACTAATGGTGGACATGGGTCAGCTAAAGGCGTGGTCCTTTGCACCCCACAACACCAATTCCCAGAGAGGGAATATTTTCTCTAGCCAATGAAACAACAATGCCAGAGGAAGAAATTTCAACAATGGGCCCCGACGCAACCAAAATCAATGGAATAATAATGTCAATACCAAAGGTCCTCCTCTGAACCAAAACACCAATCAGGGTGGCGATGGACCTTCCCATTTCATGCCAGTTGCAGATTTCTAGCACATGACCAACTGGTGTAGATTGCATGACACAGGTTCCCATAATGAGGTAAACTATGCCACACTGGAGAAGGTCATCATGATTTCCTAGCTAGACAGACAACAAACTTCTGATCCTACTCCCCCAGAACCTCCTGTGAAAGAGCCCACTCACGGTGCATTCACCTATGAGACCGTCTTCCTTGGAGAAACCAGAGAAGACAAAGATGAATCTGAGCTACAGGGGTTCTTTGATGAATCTATTCTGGCCTTTGAGGCCAATGCCTTCACCAATCCACGGACTCCCTACAACACTCAGAGTCAAGCTAGTAAAGGACCAGTTTACATGCCTACACCTACCAAAGATACTCCCCTTGGGACAACATGACTAATTGGTTTGTCCCTCCAAAAGGCCATGGCTCTAACCAAACTAAGGACCCAACTAAGGGAAGCCACCAATTTTGAGGAGGAAGGTTTGACATCATGAAGGTGTTAGAACAAACCACTACCTCCATGACCTTGATGGAGGTTTTTCTGAATTGTCTTGAGCAGAAGAAGTCTCTTCTGAAGCTCTTGGAAAACTTGGAAGCCATCAGTTTCCCGCCCAAGACTGTCTCTTTTGAGGATGCCAACGCGGCTATCTTCTAGGGAAATATTGAAGATCCTCCCTTCCTACTAGGCCTAAACATACAAGGGGAAAATATACACAACTACCTAGTAGATACCAGGGCTTCAAGCAAGATCATGCCTTTATCCATATGCTAGAAGCTCAAATTTTGCCCCACCCCATCTAATGGTGCAGTAATCTAGCTAGATAAAACTGCTATGAAAATGGTGGGTGAACTGAAGAATATTTGGATTCAACTCATCCAGGACCCCATGATAGCCAGTACAATCGACATCCAAGTGGTGGACATCCTAGAGACTTATGGGATGTTGTTAAGTCACAATTGGTCCAAGTCTCTGAATTTATACTTCTCGACCAAATTCTCCCACTTATGGCTCCCCTGGGAAGGAGAATCTAACTAGATCTCAGTTCAAAGTGAGCCCTAGATGAAATAGGCCCTCACCAAAGTCAAGAGGGTGAATGAGGTTCTCTTCTCTGAGACTTCCCCCAGGGTGTACCAACCCCTTGAGATCTTAACATTTAATTTCAGCCCCGGGGAGGATCCTATAGTTTCACAGAGAACTCAGGACCTGGAAGAAAAATTAAGGGCTGAGGTTAACTCTCAGGGTGCCGTAGTGACCCCCCCACACTCTTGTTTGACACTTGGTGCCGAGTGCACTACCAGAGAAATTCAGAACTGGAGTGTGAGCCTTGTCTTACCATTTCTACTCGACACATAGATTCCCTCAAGAGAAAAGAACATATAGCTAATTCCCCAAGACCCAGTACTTTTGCTGGTGGCACCTCTTCGACGTCATTTGTCCAAGAATCCCAACCAAAAATCTCTTTGGAGGAAAACCTCACCCACATACCATTAGCACTGGAGGAAACTCCTCTCAACGCTCCCAAAAAAAATCCAAAGACCACTTCATCTTCCCAGCCCTAGAAAACAAACGATGACTTGTGGACCCTTAAGTTTAACGGGTCCCGATCTAAATAGGGTTGTTGTGGCTAGAGTGGAATTAATCAACCCACAGGGAAAATCCTTCCTCGTGTCCTATAGGATACAATTCAACTGCATGAATAATGTCATGGAGTATGAGGCTTTGGTCCTTGGACTTCTATTTTCACTAAGAAAAGGAATCAATCACCTCTGGACCCTGGGTGATTTAGAGTTGATTGTTAAACAAGTCTGGAGTCAATACACCTATCACGATAAAAGGCTGGCTGCATACCGCAATTGGGCGTGGAGCCTTATTGAAGATTTTGATGCCTTTAGCATTAATCTTATTCCATGGAGATAGAAGTATGTCCTGGACGCCCTTGTCATTTCTGCCAGCACACTTGAGTTGATGACTGGCTCACAACTCCAGAGATTTTCTATTGAGATGATCCCCACCCCGTCCATTCCAAAAAATGTTACCCATTTTTAGGTCTTTGAGGATGATCAACATATCTTGGCCTTCATGGCCAGTGTTGGTGTCTTCAAAGACTAGATAGTGGAAGAAAGAGATCATGATGAAGATGATGGGATCATGGACCTACTAACCAACACCATTCCGAAGGGGATGGTCTCACTTAAATGAATCTTTGACTCAGACCCTCGGGGCCAGGAAAAGATATCTTCCTCCTCTTAGGGAGGAAAATTTGAGAAAGTAAACATCGGCCAGCCCTGTGAAGAGAAAATGATACACATTGGCACCTCCTACTCCCCTGAGGAGAAGGAAAAGATTCTCGCGGTTCTCTGAGAATACATAGATGTGATCGCATTGGGGGGTATGAGGACTTGAAAACCTATGATACATCCATTATGACTCATACTATCCCACTTAAACCTGATGCTAAGCCTTTCTGGAAAAAGCAACGACCGGTCAACCCACTGATTGAGCCTCTAATTTACCAGGAGGTTCAAAAACTACTGTCAGCCCAGATAATCTTTCCAATTTGGCACACTACGTGGGTTGCCAACCTTGTCCCTGTGAGGAAGAAAAGTGGCGAGATCCGCCTTTGTGTGGATTTCTAAAATTTGAACAAAGCCTCCAAGAAAGATAATCACCCTCTCCCCTTGTTGGATGAGGTATTTCAAATCATGAATGGATCACAAATGATGTCTTTCTTGGATGGGTACTCTGAGTATAACTAAGTCATGGTTAAATATGAGGATAGAGACAAAATCATGTTTACCACCAAGTGGAGAACGTTTGATTATTGGAGAATTCCCTTTGGCCTGATCAACGTAGGGGATACATTTCAAAAGGCTATGGACATTGCATTTAAGGGCCTTGTGAACCAGTGTATAATCATCTACATGGATGATTTGACCATCTTTTCCTGGGACAGGCGTGATCATTCCACCCACCTTGCCTAGATTTGTGAGAGATGTCACTGGTATGGAATATCCCTCAACCCTAAGAAATCCATATTTGGGGTCACTAAAGGGAAATTTCTCAGGCATATTATCTCTGAGAAGGGTATATCCATTGACCCTAAGAGATTTGAAGTGCTGCTAAACCTACAAATGCCCAGCAATAAGAAGGAAATGAGGTCTTTCTTTGGAAAGATCAATTTTTTCCAAGTGATTCATCACTGGATTTTCCAAGATCATAAAGCCACTCAACGAGATGATGAAGAAAGATACCAAAATTGAGTGGAGTCTTGAAGCAAAGTGGGCATTCACCTAGATCAAACAAATGATAACGGAGGCACCAGTTCTGGCTAGTCTGGATTACTCCCTCCCTTCCTACATTTATTCCTTTGCTTTGCCACATTCTACTGTGGTAGTTTTGACCCAAAAGGTCAAAGGGGAAGAATGACCAATAGCTTTCATAAGCTCCCCCTTCAAGAATGCCAAAGTTTGGTATTTGCCCTTGGAAAAGTAGGCCTTTTCTCTCGTTAACACTAGGAAGAAATTTTGGCATTATATTTTCTGGAGCAAGGTGCATGCTATCATCCCAAACCAGGAAGTAAAATCTCTATTGATGCAAAGTGATTTGGGTGAAAGATAGGGGAAATGGATGTCCATCCTCTAGGAATACAATTTGGAAATACAACCCATGAAGATAGTCTGAGGCTAGGGACTATGTAGAGCGATGACAAAAGAGACACCCCACATTGAATGTCAGACATATACGGTGGAGTCCATCACTTGAGACCCATGGTACACAGACTTGGTGTACTTGTTGAATAAAAAATGCCTAGAGGGATTTCCATTAAACAAACGTTGTGCCCTACGGTTGAAAAGCACACACTTCATGATAAAAAATGCCATGCTTTTCCACAGAAATTATGAGGGAGTGTACCTTTGGTGCATTGATAGGGTTCAAGCTGCAAAAATAATTTCATGGGAAGTTTGGAACCGGGCATGGCTCAGCTGACACCACTCCCCATTAGATTCTCTAGGCTAGATACTATTGGCTCTATATCTTTAAATATGTCTACACTCACGTCAGGAAGTGCCATACTTGCCAAACCATGACACATCATGAGTGGAACCCGGCCATGTCTTTGCAACTAGTTTTTGAAGCTAGACCCTTTGCCCAATGGGCATTTGAATTTATCAAGAAAATCAACCCCAACTCATCTACCAACCACCGGTACATCCTAACTGCTACTGATTACTGCACCCGGTGGTCTAAAGCAATACCTTGTAAAAACAACATGGCAGATGTAGTCATAAAATTCCTGAAAGAAAACATCGTCACAAGATTTGGAATGCCCTTTGCCATAGTATGTGACAATGGTCTAGCATTTTCTTCAGCACAATTACTTGAATGGACCTATGATAGGAAGATCACTCTAAAGTTCAACAACTATTACCCCCAGGGGAATGGTGTTGCTGAGTCAACCAGCAAAATATTGCTTGAAGTGATCAAGCACCTATTAGAACAAAATCCCTGGGACTGGCACCAAAATCTAAGATTCACCCTCTGGGTGGATTGTATTCAAATTAAGGTAGCCCTGGGGACATCCCTATTCCATCTAGTCTATGAAAAGAACCCAATATTCCCCATTAACCTACAAATATTGGTTTTACAGTTCATGCAAGAATTCAGTGACTGAGACAACATCGTGGAGGTTCGGCTCCTAAATCTGGTGTGGATGGAGGAACAAAGAGACATAGCCCTTGAAAATTTTACATGTCACCAAGCAGTAGTGAAATGATGGTTTGACTAAAGAGCCCAGTATAAGGCCTTTTAGATTTTGGACTTGGTCCTCTTGTGGGATAAGGCTTGAGAAAAGAAAGGAAAGCACACTAAATTCCAATGGCTCTGGCTTGGACCATACTTGAGCTCAGAGATCTACGAGGAAAATACCTATCACCTCAGTACTATGACCAGAGAATCCATTCCATTACCCATCAATGGATAGTTTCTCAAACATTATTTTGAATGAGGTAGGTTTGTCCAGAGTTGTACTATATGTAAATCTTCCTGCTTGTAAATATTTCTTTCCTGGTGCTCCATTTGGGGTGCCTTGTCTTGTAAATAGTTTTGTTGGCTGTCCTCCGGGACCACTCCTTTCTTTTTTGTTTGTTTTTGGATTTGTTCTTTCTTTTATGGGTTTCTAGTGTTTTTCTCCCCCTTTTGTAGGCCGGTATGCTTTGCATAACATCTAGTCTCTGGGATGATATCTTTGGCAAATGGTGAACTTAGAATCTATTGTTAGTATGGTGGAATTGGTCTACACTCCAGAGTTATTTTGTAAGTTTTGTAACAAGCTATGGGTAATCTTCATTAGATTCATCCCCGAAAGTCTGGAAATTAGTTAAATCAAAGTCAAAAGGAACAAGTAATTGGACACACCGAGAGTAGATCAGTCACACTAGTTTGTTGGCCTAAGTCTGAACTTTTAAACTTCTTCCCAGGTCCAGAGTTTTTCTTCCCTATTTAACCAATTGAAGTGGATGGAAGGGTGAAAGAAGTACCACCATTAAAATTGGCTAAGATTAAGCTTAACAGTGAAAGGAGTACCGCCCTCCCATCTAGAAAAGAAGAAAATAACAAGGAAAGAAAAGATGGGAGAAACTCCGATATCCGGGGGAAACAAGCAAATTTGATGAATTTAGATTGATATATTTAGTGTCTCTTTTTTGCTTCTCCCAGAGGTCATTGGCTTGATTTTATTTCAAAGCACACACTTCACAACTGATAAAAGACCAAGGATTGAATCATGTATGGGCCAGATTTTCTCAAACACTTCGCACCTTACAAGCAGAATGCTCCAAGTCACGATTGATTCCAGTTTCGCTAACCAAAGATTTTGCGGTTATCAAATGCACTAAGGCATTCATCCTAGATAGTCACCATTTTTTATGCCCTGCATACCCATCCCTACATTTTGTGTGCAAAATGTTGGGTCCCCTTTTTCGCTTTTTGGCTCTTGCCTTGTTTTCCTTGTCTTCTTTGTTTTCTTTGTTTTCTTCTCCAGGTTTTCCCTCCCGTGAGGTTTTTTTTCTTTTTGTGTTTGTCTTTTGTGTCTCTAGGACCCGGTCTCAGAGTTTTTTTTTCTTTCCAGAGCTAGATTCCTGACTCCAGGATTCTCCACCATGATGTCTCCTCCTCGCAAAAAGGTATGGTGGCATGGAATCCCCAGGCCCGAAGTCTGGAGGTTTGCATGTTCCAAAGTTTGCAGAGGAGAAGATAACTTGCTTTTACCTTGGGTATAAATAGAAATTACATGCCACTTTTACAATTACCACGATTAAAACACTTGTGAATTCAGAGCAATTCTTAGGCGACTAAACTGCAGTTAAGCTGCGAATTACTCTGTGCTTAGTGGGTTATCATCAGTCGATTCAAGGTGTCTGTTCGTGATTGTTTGAAGGTAGAACTTGTTGCAGGAGCACTCCTGGTGTGCTTCTTTCCTTTTGTCCTTCAGGTTTCTAGGTAGGCTCTTTGGTTGTTCTCTGGTTTCTTGTTGTTTCTGTGTTTTCCTTGTTGTTCCCTTTTGTTCTTTGGTCTTCGCTTATCTTGCTGGTTTTCCATTCCATGTTTTGTGTTTTTGGTTCACCTCCCGTTGGTGAGTTGGATCTATGAGAGGGTTTTCCACCCTCTGCATAGTTGTAGATTAATTTATATATATATTGTATATTGTCTTAGGGTAGTTCATGTAAATATGTAAATAGTTGTGTAAATTTGTAAAAAGCTTGTAAATGCTATATATCTTGTATATATGTTTTGTCCCTCTATACTTTTATGTATATATCCTATATATTCTTCCAAGTTCATGAGTTCCTCATGCTTTGTCATGTGTTTTCACCCATGAGACTGAGCTTGTCAAGATGAAGTCACCACTGTTCAAACTCGACACCTCCCTGGTTTGAGCCATGGTAGCTTTCTCTCTCCTCTATCTCATCACCTTAATGGTGGGATTAATTTCCCACGAGTGGGAATTCAAACCATGTCCCATCTAGCATTCATTTTTACCCTATTTCAACCCACTTGTCACCATTAGTGCCTTTATGTCACCTGTCACCTGAACACATGCCAACCCACATCAGCCAAATACGGTTCCTTATTGGTCACATCAGCATGACAATGACTAGATTATCTAGGCTTCGGGTCCCAAGCAATTCCTTGTCCTTCATTTCCCCTTGTCATCTAGTTTGATTTCCCTCGAAGTCCTACTCATGTTTATTACAAGTATTTTGGGACCTTTTTGGTGTATGCTAACACTTGTTGAATAGGTGCAGGGTGGTGACAATTTTCCTGGATTTGTAATATTCTTTTATTTATATCACATTCTAATGGTTCTCCGATCTTCCAAGTTGCAGATAAGCTAATCAAAGATGTCTGAAGTAATCACCCCTCCTTCCAGCCTGGAGTTGCCTACCACTTCCACCCAAGCGGCCACTAAAACCAAGGCTGAAAGATTGTTGGCAAAACTGCCCTTGAACTCCAAATATCCAAAGGGGTGTGCCCTTGTGGGATCAAAGATAGAGTCCAGAGTTTAATAAATAATGAACATAGGGCTTGACCTTGGGAAGAAATGAAAGGCTTGATTCAATCCATTTACAGGTTGAAGGCCACCAAAGATAATCTGGCCACTCAGATCACCGTCTTCGGCATCATCAAGGTGGCAAACTTTCCTTGTTTGGTGCAATCACTAGAATTAATACTCCAACTGAAAACATTGTACAATGCACCAACTCGGACCATCGTACTTCCAAATCCCCAGTCACTACAATACCCAGCAACAATCATCACCCTGGATGCAACAAATTTTGCCTCGAAGCTGGGGATCCCATAGTTCAATGGATCCATTATCTAGAATCAGGTCCAAACATTGAAGGAGTTTTAGGGCGGTGCCCTTATCTCCTGGAAAGATATCAATAGCCATTGGCTAAAAATCCCAAAGAGGTATTACAGGAGGATGAAGTTGGAAATTCCCCACGGGGAGTTCAAAGAGCCCATTCAGACACGCATTGTATTTTTATATAGGATCTTTGAATTGCCCCATGCCTAAGATTTCTCGTCATGGATGTACTATTTTTTGTACTACATCACCACTTGCAGTCAGACCTTCAAGTGGGTAGCCCTCATATCCAATCATGTGGACAAGCAGCTAAAGGGCGTTGTCCAAAATTCCAAGTTCTACATGACATCATACATGCTATGGGCACTAGCACCATAAAGATCAACTTTTCTAGGTTTGGGAACAGTTGGGGAGCTTGGAAATGGGCCAAGCCAAATGACACCATGGGATCATTATCCCCAAGTGCAATGGGAACTCAGTTTCTCAAACTTCTACCTGGTAAATGATGCCTTCATTTATCACAACATTCTAACACTTACTTGGGATTCCAGGTACCGACTATCACAAGCGGTGATGACTCTGGTCAACACCTATGGCCACTATTTTATTCAATTCCAACATCACACCTACATTTGGGTGATCGGCTTCAACAGGAAGTCTCATCTTCTTTCTCGGTATTGCAGGGACAAAATTATTCTTTTAGAGTTCTACTAGCAGATGATGGATCTGCATGACTTCTTTACATTGAAGAAGATCATCAATGTCCCATTCCCATTCTCATGTGTGAATTATACATGCAGCCTCGCCATAGCCTGGGAGGTAGACAATGAATTGAAAAACCTAGGGCTGGTGGAATTCCACCATGCCCAAAAGAACTATGATCCCCTTGGAAAGATTGTCGCAGCACTTCCCAGGGCATCCCTACCCCATGAAGTAGACATTGAAGATTTTTGGGTGGACTGCCAAGATAGTTTTGATCTCCAAGCCTGTTAGCATTCAAGGATGAGCAAAGGGCTCATGAAAACACTTGACCTCCAGAATTTTCTGAAGGGTTTCTGAGATGATGGGCTGCTGGAGGAACCAACATACAAGGGGCAAGGGTTGGACAAATTAGATCTCCCTTTGGTGGACTGGGCCACCCCTGAGGACCTAACAATTAAAGGGGTATGTCACCCCATTTTGGAAGCAAGTCACCAGTATTTTGCCCAGATGTGTCCCAAGAGCACTCAAAAGAAACCAACGGTCAAAAAGACCACTCCCTCTTCAGCCAGCGCTAGACCTTCTTCATCTTTCATGACCGCTGAACCAAGCACAAGCAAAGGAAAAGAGAAAGAAGGAACCCCAGCCAAGGTACCTCCCTAAGTTCCCACCCTCCTAATGGAACAACTAAAAAAACAAATGGATTCAGCAAGGCTATCTAGCTAGTAGTTGAGCACGCAAATGTCCTCTAGCCTCCAAGTAACTCCAATGGCTTCTGCTCGCCCAGTGGGATCCCCGTCGTTGGCTGCAATGATGAGCAGAAAGACCTTTGCTGAGGTGGAGTCCACCAACATTTTGGATACCGGGGTCCCACTGACAAGAAAGAAGAAGAAGAAGGTGACCCCTACACCAAGCATAGCTGCCAGTCCCGGTATGCTGGATGTGCCCCCAGTGGATGTCAGTTCGGACTCTCCAGAACTAGAAGATATTTCAGACTCCTCGCCCCCGCATGATGACTTTGATGACACTTTCTTGGTGGAGGAGCTCATGGACCTCCAACAAGGTATAAGTCATGCGGTGGAGGAAATTGCCGCTCAGGATAAGGAAGAGACCCCCGTAGAAAAGGAAATCCCAGAAGAGAAGGATACATCAAAGCAAGAGGCCCGGGAAGTGTATGCACCCAAAAATGGTCGCTTAGACTTTGGGCCCCATTTTATCATTTTATCAATTTCCTGAATCAATGCTTTGGAACATTTTCAATTCAAATCAATTTCTTTGATCAAATTGTAATTAATTCACTTAATCAATTATTTCAATATTTCCTAAGGTTTGATCATTTTTATCTAATTAAAAGATTTAATTTTCTTTTTAATTAAATAAAATTTATCTTATTTAATTAAAATATTTAATCTCCCTTTTTTTTTTTTGATCAGTAAACGGCCGAAGCCTTGATTTTATTTATTTAAAATTTATCTTTTTACATTTTCCTCTGTTCGTGCGGGCACTGGTAGGAAAGAACGGGGAAGAAAACCTCCAGTCTGGC
>MU223303.1:2223142-2234899 GCA_018584345.1 Thuja plicata | reverse complement strand
TTAAATAAAATTTCTCTTATTTAATTAAATTCAATTTTCCCCATTTAATTAAATAAAATTCTTCTAATTTATTTAATTATAAAGAAAACCCCTCTTTTAATTAAATAAATAAAAATCCCCACTTAAAACACTTTATTTATTGAAAAAGAGAGAAAATTAAATTAAATTAAATAAAAATCACTTTTTCATCACATCTTCCTAAGTGGTGGGTTTTTGCCTCTTAATCTCAACCATTGATCAATTCTTTTTGCCTCTTAATCTCAACCATTCACTTTCCTATTTAAGGAAATCTCTCATTCTCATTTAGAGATCATCCACAATTATAGTATTGTTATGTTGTAGGTTTAGAGAGCAATTTTGGAGGAGTATTTGAGCACTTGAGCTTGGATATTGCAACTTCTCTCTTCTTGTCTTCTTCTTCTTGCATCCATGGCTATTCATGTAGATTAGATTCATGTTTATTTTCATATATTAGACTTGCATATTTCTTTTCATAGATTAATCATGCATTGTTATCATTTAGATTAATTTTTTTTCATGCGTTGTTATCATATAGAGTAGATCTCATTTTCATGCATTGAATCTCTCATTTCATGGTGTACTTGTACGGGCACTAACTAGGTCAATCTAAGGGCCTCCATTTCAAACCTTTGCACTCCATGACTAGAGAGCTATGAGTCGATATTTGAGGCCTCATTCTTGAGCAACCTTGGATGGAATGATTCATAGAAGTGTGACATATTTTCATCACACATTTTTGACACCCACCGTGGGGCATGATGCTCCTAATTTTCTTTTATTTTATCAGATTTTCTAATCTTTACATGGTTATTTTATAAGAGTTTTTTAAGCCTAACCCTTGTGCAGATTTGCTTGGAGATGAAAACCTTAGATTTTCAAAGATGTGATCATATCTCCCAAATGGATTGGAGTTTTGGTCTAAAATTGTTTTTGCAAGTTGGCGACATATCAGAGAAGCTTCAGTAAAAAATTTAGAATTTTCTGAGGTATTTTGAATGTTTTATAATTTTTTCTTTATTTTTCATAAAACCTTAATTTTTGGTGCAAATCAGAGAAGTTTTCAAAATTTTTTACATTTTCAGAAAGGTATTTAAATTCTACAAGGGGTACATTCTTTGATTTTTAAATTTGGATGCAATATCATAGCTCATTTGGTCGATTTATGAAAACTTGTCTATTTTGGAAAAATAGCCCCCTAGGGCACAAACAAAAAGATCTTTTTAAAATTCTGACATTTTTGGAAAGCTCTTTGTTTTTTAACTAGGGTCTCTTTTCTATATTTGGGGTTTGGGATCCAAATTCATGGCATATAAGTCCAATCTTGTTGACTAGGTCAAAAATTAAAATTAAAAAGGGCATTTAATGATTAGCTTGCACTTATTTTTCACATGGTTTAATGCATGATGTGAGTTGTCATTTGGATTATTTGCTGGTTATTATTTCTTCTAACAATTGATTTTTAGATCTAACCCTAGGGTTTGCATAAGTTGAATATACATTGCATATCTTGTTTGCTTGTTTGCTTGTTGGAGAGTTCGTGAGGATTGCTTGGACTTGCTTGGATAAATAACAAAATGATTTGCATTGCATTGGATTTGAGGTATTTTGTTGATCTCTATAACATTTGGATTTTGGAAATAAAATGAACATTTTGTTGATCTCTATAACATTTGGATTCTGGAAATAAAATGAACATTTTGTTGATCTCTATAACATTTGGATTTCAAATTAGCGGGTCAATTAATCTTGTTTTCTATGTTTTGGTGAGGTGAAGAGGCTAGAGGATTATGCTCTTTTCCCTTTTGGGAGAAACAAAAACTTGGAACCCTTGAATCTGAACTAAGTCCCTATGTGGTCCATATTATGAGTCATCCTTGTTAGAGAGGGTTAACCATAGTGGACATTCCCTTTATTGGGTCAACCACATAGATAGAACCTCAACCGGTAATAGCCATTTTCGCCATGGTAGTGACAACCGCTATATAAATGTCCTTGTGGAAGAAATCTCCATGGGTGTAGTTTCTTGTGGGTTGTCAGATCTCCTCAGTAGCTCTTGATTGATTAAATTCTCAGACTGTGTCAAAACCTCGGTGCACCAGGATTGGATTTCACCCCCCTGAGATTGCAAAAGTTGCAAATTCAAGCCATTACTAAGAACCATAGTGCAACCAACTTTTTATTTTCTAGGACTATGTGCTTGATTGGAAAACATTTGAGAACATACACAAGTAGCATTCTTATGGAGTAGAATTACTATGACACTATCTATGTTCATTTGCAAGGTTTCTTTGTCCCTTGCTCATTGTTTGAAGACATTGATTGCTTGAACTCCCTGATTGTTTTCTTATGTGTTTGATTCATGATAAAATCTATTAATGCACCTAGTTGGTTATTTAAAACAATCAAAATGTGAGTTCTGTGTCCTTTCCTCATGCGAGAAACCTATTTCTTCACGCCGTTCATTATGTTTCCTCATGCGGCTATCTGGGTATCCTCGCGCGAAATATTGCCAATTTTCTGTTTGTTCTATTTTCTCGCACCACTTTGTGCATTTCTTCGTGTGGCTATCTACAAATCCTCACGCAAGACAACATTTCCTCGCATGAAACTATCTACCAGTGAATTGTTTTCTATCATTTTTGATCCCGTTAGCTTGCTATCCTATCTTTTTCAATTTTTTGGGTTGATCCAGGTCAGATTGGATTACTTACCCCAAAGTTAGAAGCTTGTTTAGCTTTGGATTCTTGCATTTTTGACCTCTTGAATTAGCAATCTTTGATTTCACAAATGACCTTGCTTGGTGCTTGGTGAGCTGGAAACCGTCCTTGTTGAAAAGATAAACCTTTAGATTCTTTGATAACACACTTGGAGATTTTTGGTAGTCTCTTGTCCATCCACTTTCATACAATTTCAATCTCAATTTATATAATTTGGGTAAGACCATCCTCCTAATTTTTATGTGCTAGGGTATTTACCCAAATTTATTGGGCACCTCTGTGGCAATGTTGGCTTATCCCTATTTGCAATTTTCTATCTTATCACCTCTTTTTGGACAAGTTAATGCCTTTTCTATCCTAGTTTGATACCAATGTTTCTTAGGGTGATCCTATCAGCTAGTACCTTTTCTTTCATGCCAGTTACAACAAGATATCAAGTAAATCAAGGAAAACAACCTCAAGTGGTTTTTAACCAATTACCCTTAGTTCAAACTCACCAAAGACATAAGGGAAAATGACCCATATTTGATCAATTGCCTAGGAATACTTTGGAAGTGTGGTTTGATTCCAAGAGTCATCTTAGTGAGTTGGGTATCCCCTTAGCATCTTCTCTCTTTTCTATGGTTATGAGTTACACAATGACTCATAGAGAGAGGGAAGCAATGGATAAATGTCATGATGATATGTTTGCAAAGAGTAGAGATGCTATTTCATTTAGTGGTTCCTCTCATAACAGTAGAGTGACCTCACCCCTTATTTCAACAAGATATTTGGATGCACACCAAAGGGCTGAGAGAGAGAGAGGTAAAAGACA
Organism: Thuja plicata; assembly: GCA_018584345.1. Classification (NCBI taxonomy): domain Eukaryota; kingdom Viridiplantae; phylum Streptophyta; class Pinopsida; order Cupressales; family Cupressaceae; genus Thuja; species Thuja plicata. Next base: position 2,231,347 of record MU223303.1, on the reverse strand, counting down.
TGCTTATGATGATGAGTTATCACAACATGAGAAACAAATAGATGAACTTTCTGATCTTCATATCAATACAAATTACACCAACACCTTGTTTCAACATTCAAGACCAAGCTCACCTCTTAAAACATCTACCAATTACATGAGTGATAGACTCAAGAGGATTGAGCATGAGAAGAAAGCATTCCAAGATGAACACGCTCATAAGGAAGAACAAATTAAACATCTGGAGTTGGAGAAACAAGCTTTGATAGAAATGGAAAGGAAAGCCCTTCAAGAAGAGCAAGCGAGGCTCTTGGCTCAACAACTCCATGATCCATTCAATCATATGCATATTAGTGGTGGAAATAGTTCTCCTCCATCCACTCCTCCTAGGACTCCATGAAGTAGGAGACATTCAAGATCACCATCATGATCTCCTAGTCCTAGAAGAAGGGTTTCTAAACATGATCATCATAGGAGACAAACCCCTCCAAGGAACTCAAGGCCATCTTTACAACGTGCTCATTATGGTTCACAATATGGAGGTAGTAACTCAAGCTTTGACCGCACACCTCTCAAGATTTCATGTACATGCAACAAGAACCATTTTTTCAATAGTATGTGGAGAAGTATGTGGAGCAAAACTAGGATAAGTTCCTAGAGAATCTAATCAACAATGGTGCTAAAATCCCTTACAAATTTTATGTGGATAGAAAGATTAAGAGACATGGTCCATCTCAAGAGGAGAAGATGGATGAATTGAAAAGACAAATGGATAAGATATCTGCACCTAAGAAATCTTTCTTATTCGACTCAATTTGTCCTAATCCTTTTTATAAGAGTGTTGACATGAAAGAATTTCCTAGAAAGGTTGAAATTCCTCAATATGACAAATATGATGGAAGTGGAGATCCACATGATCATGTGCGATAGTTTTATACCACTAGTTTTGAGTTCCATCAAGATGATTCTTATCTCATGAGGTTATTTCCATGAAGTCTTAAGGGACAAGCAATGGAATGGTTTACTAAGATAACTCCTCCTATTAAGACTTTCAAAGAGCTTGTTCAAAGATTTGTTCAACACTTTGCATACAATGTTTCAAGATCTATCACTTTGTTGGACTTATGTATCTTAAAACATAATCAAGGAGAATCCTTTGTCACCTTCTTGCAAAGGTGGAGAAGAAAATGCTCTTGCTATTCTAGAACTATTCCTGATAATGAAAAGATTGACATTCTTGTTAGTAATTTGGTCCCTGAAATGCAGTATGAAGTTAAGAAAATGGTTTTTGATTCATTCAACACCATGGTTGAGACCGCATGTAGGATTGAGGATGTTTTAAGAGAACAAGGAATTTTGACTAAACATGGAAATAACAACAACAATGGTCAAAACAAAAACAACTCTAACAAGGATAAAGGGAAGAACCAACATTGGAATAGGAACAAACAAGTGGTTAATGATGTAGTTGTGGATTCCTCCCAACATAAAGATCAACCTGTGCTCCACGTATCTAGTACTGTTCAAGCTACAAAGCCCAATGCATCCACTCAACAAGAAAGTAAGCCAAGTTACCAAGGTAAGCCTAAGAGTGAAAAACATCAATTTGCAAAACTTGGTGAGACATATGAGGAAATTTTAAAGAAACTCATTGATAGAAATATAGTACATCCTCTAGATGCAACACATTTTCACATACCTAAAGTTAAACCTTGGTGGTGGAAGGAGGAATACTTTTGCATATTTCATAATGGTATTGGACATAATGTTGAAAATTGTGGGAGACTCAAGCATATCATTCAAGATCTCATTGAGAATGGAAAACTTAAAGTAGATGGATTGAACACCAACGCTGATCACAAGGCATTCAAGGAACCTTTGCCCAAATATGAAAAGGGGGAAACCTCTAAAGTTAAGAATGGAAAAGCTAAGATCAATTATACTTACACAGATGCAGAGAATACCATCAACATGCTTGAATTTGTGGAAGAAAAAGTTAACATGATGAGTGGAAGAGATCCTTATGGTTATGATCTAGATGATGACTCTCCTCCTATTTTTGATAAAGAACCTGTTGTGGTGCTAAGGGGTCCCAAATATAGAAGGTTGTCTCAAGCCCTTAATGTTGTTACCCAAAGTCAAGGTCCCATTTTCATTAAAGGACCCAATTCAAGTCAATCCAGTAAACCTAAGCAAGTAGAATCTAAGCCCGTCACCTTGAAACCAACTGTCAATCCTAAATTGAACTACAATCTTGTTGATCAGTTATAGAGAACCCCCACTCAAATTTCAATCTTTGAGCTCTTAGAATTGTCTCCAAGACATAAACAAATCCTTGAGGATGCTTTGAATACGAAAAATGTCCCCAGCAACTTGGATATTGATCAATTCCAGAATATGGTTAATCACATTGCTAGCCCTCATTACCTTACATTTTTAGAAGATGATGATAAAGCTTTAAGCCATCCACACAATCTTGCCCTTCATGTTGAGGTCATGATCCATAGAACCCATGTCAGGTGCATGTTGATAGATGGGGGTGCTGAGCTTAATATTTGTTCTTTTAGTCTTTTGAAAGAATTGGGTTATTCTGAAGAAGTTATAGATACTAGAAAATGAATTACCATCAAAGCCTATGATGAGGCATAAAGAAGTTCCAAGGGGTTGGTCATCTTTCCTGTTAGGATTGGCCCTATTCAAAAGGATATTTTGTTTCAAATAGTTGATGCTGGATCCCTTGCATACAATATATTACTTGGTAGACCATGGATTCATGACATGCAAGTAGTGCCATCTACCTACCATCAATGTGTTAAGTTCCCCTATAATGGCATAGAGATTTGTATACCTGGGGATAACACTTTATCTGTTAATTCAAATTTAGTAGGGGCTCATGTTCCCCTCAATAGAGAAGCATAAAAGTTTGATGCTACTTTAGCAGAATGTAAAGATAATTTTAAGTCGATAGACCTTGGTATGGGGGGTATCAACTCAACTCCCTCACAACATTGCCAGTTTCACCTAGGTCTTATGGTAAACCTTAAAAAGAGATGAAGCCTTCCTCTTCAACTATGACTTTATTTGGAAAATTTATAGAATCATCAATGCCTATTCAAGATGAGAAAGAGGAAACATTTGTTAGAGATTGGATCTATAGAGAAGAGAAGTATAAGCACAATGAGAACTTCTCTTCCTCTCCTAAGACTTATGGAAGAGGGTATACCTTTGTCAAGAAGATGGGTTATCCTAGTTATGGCTCTCTTAATCACAATTTGGATGCTAGGTCCGAACCTCTTTATCATGCTAAATTTGGATGCAAGTATAAGAAGCCAGTTGGCCTAGGATTTGAAAATTGCAATAAGCGTACCAATCCTCTCTTTGAAAAGTTGGATAGTGATGATGAACCAGAGCATGTACCTAATTTGAAAAATCAGAAATATATGTGTGAAGATTAGGTCCCTTCAACTAATCTCCTTTGGGGAGTTTCAGAGATTTCAGTCACCCGTGCATCAGTTGCAACTTTAGAACAAGAATCAGATATTGAAGATCCTAATAAAGAACGCCATCGTAAAAATCTTGTTCATTTAATGGAAAGAGAAAGTGCTACTTTTGATGAAACTAGACCTTCTACATTGTGATGTCCAAAACCTTCATGGTGTAAGCATCCTAGTCACAGTTCAAATACAAGTTCTAATGAGTATGAATGGGACTCTTTTTCAGAGCCTTCAATAGTTGATAGAGATGTTGATGTTATACACATTTATAGTTCTCAACTTGAGGTAGCCAATGAGTCATGTGTAGGATTAGAGGTTTTGAACCCACATGTTTCCTTAGTGGATGATTCTTCACTTGTTAGGATGAATCTTGATTTGGGTAGCTTAGAGGGATACTTGACAGACTCTAAATCTTCGGTCACTAGCAATAATATCCTTCACATTTATAATCTTGAACCAGATATTGATTTACCTCTTGTTCATCCTAACCTTATTAATTGGTCCCAACGCTATCAAGAACTTGAAATTTTAACATTCCAAAATGATTATGAGATAGGTTTTTATCTAAGTGCCATTGAACCCGTAGTCTCTTCCACCAGTGAATCGACTACCAGTATGATAGAACTAAACATCAAGTACCTTAGTCACAAGATAAAAAGAAAATAAAATAAAAAGAATAGTTGTTCTGATGGTGAAAACCACTGTGTGGCAGTGTCAGAACCAAAAAAATTAAAAATAAATGACATATCCAAGGGTGAAAACCTCTCCGAGGTGCCTAAGGATGAGGTACTTGATCGTATCCCCAGTTATTTTCAAGATATATCTTCAGTACTGATTGAACCAGGTGTGTTGTTTGTTTCTCCTCATGGGTACATGATTCCTAAGTCTTATAAATTATTGTTCCCATGTACAAACAACATTGTTGAGTATGAAACTTTAAAAAATGGACTTAAGATAGCCATATAATGAAGAATCACAGAGTTACACATCTAACCAAGTTAATGATGAATATCAAACAAAACATGAGAAAATGGTACCTTACAAGAAAATGGTCGATTCCTTGAAGAGATACTTCACATTTGTCACATTTAAGCAATTCTCTAGAGCAGAAAACAAAGCAGCTGATGCTATGGCTACACTTGCTTCACTTCTTCAATTAGAGCAACATGAATCATGCAAATTTGAATTCCTAGTGGAAGAGCTACATCACCCTATCTTTGAATCCCAAGAAAGCCATATCATTTGTACCCTTGTTGGTCATGAATCATCCCGTTATGGTTCCATTTACTCATACCTTTGTGATGGCATTATACCTGAAACCTTTAACTGATCTAAATGTAGAAACCTTACCCATAATGCCTCTCGCCATTCCCTTATCACTAGTGATTTGTATACGAGGGGTCTAGATGGAAAACTTCTTAGATTATTAGAAAAGGAAGAATCTGATCAAGCATTAGTTGACATTCATGAGGGTGTCTGTGGGGGACACTCCAATGGTCTTGCCATGGCCTGAAGGTTGCTTAGGGTGGGGTACTATTGGCCCATGATGTAGATTGATGTAGTAGCTTTTGCAAAGTCATGTGAAAAGTGTCAAAAACATGGTAACCTGATACATGCTCCAGGTAGGGAGCTCATTCCTTCTATATCTTATTGGCCATTTTAGCGCTAGGCCTTTGACCTTGTTGGGAAGATTCATCATAACTCATCAGGTGGACACAAGTTTATTATCACTGCTACTGATTACTTCACTAAATGGGTAGAAGCTGTCCCACTTTCTGTTGCCTCAGGAAAGATAGTTTCTCTATTCATTTTGAACCATATCATTTGTCAATATGGAGTGCCTTCTAAAATTATTACTGACAATGAAGGCCATTTTAAAAATAAGGACATTAAACAACTCTGCAAGAAATTCAAGATTAAACAATATTGGTCCTCCATTTACTTCCCGCAAGAAATTGGTCAAGCAGAGGTATCAAACAAGACCATTCTTAAAATCTTACATAGAACAGTCTGTAAGAATGGTAGATATTGGTATTTATAGATAAATATGGCTTTGTGGGCCTATAGAATGAGTATTCGTACTCCTACTGGGGATAATCCTTTTGCCCTTGCATATGGTGCTGAAGCAGTGTTACCTTTGGAGGTTGAGATTCCTTCACTTAGAGTTTCTCTCCATGGTCTAGTTACAGGTGAAGACTACCGCGCCATGAGACTTCAAGAGTTAGAACTTCTAGATGAAAAATGTCAAGCATCATTTGACCATATGAGGGTTTATCAAAAGCGCATATCCAAAGCCTTCAACAAAAAGGCTCTCCCTAGAGAATTCCAAGTAGGAGATCTTGTCCTACGTGAAAATCCTAAGAATCAACAAAATAGAGATCAAAAGGGCAAATTTAAACCTAATTGGCTTGGACCTTACATTATCACAACAGCTTTTGGGATAGTGCTTATTTACTATCTATAGAAAAGGGAGAATAGCTCCCCGATCCTATCAATATTTTTCACCTGAAGAAGTTCTATCCATGATGCCCATTCTATCTGGGGGCATCCTTTTGTACATATTTATTGATCCTGAAAAAATCCCAAAAAATGATATATTGTCAAAGATTCTAAAAATTGGAAAATGTCCTGAAAAAATGATCATCTTAGTGAAAACATAGCAATAGGTGCTTTGATGTATCTCCAAAAAAATTTTATATTCCAAAAATACAAAAAAATCAAAAAAATCAAAAAATTCAAAAAGTAAAAAAAGAAAAGAAAAAGTGCCTTGGTGAAAACCTGGAAACAGGCGCCTTGGTAGCAAAAAAATTTAAAAAATTATAATAAGTCCTAAAAAAAAGAATAAAAAAATGAAAAAAATGAAAGAGAAAAATTTGTAATAAAATCCAAGTGGTGAAAACCTGGAAACAGGCATTGTTTGAGGCCGTTGCACCCCTATTTCTTAGTGCGTGTCCTTGACACTTAGCCTTTCTCCATCATGCCTTGTCCTTGTTGCCTTGGTGTGGAATTGGTCTTTGTCTTTGTCTAGGGGGCATAACTGTGTTAGCTTTGGTCTCTTGGATGCATTCTTCTTTAGGACATCTCACAAATGGTGTTTTTCAATACCACCCTAACTATATTTTTCAATACAACCCCTGACATTGAGTGTTTTTCAACACTTATCGGTTTGGTGTTACCCAGTTTTGTCATGTAGTTTTACCTGCTTGCAAGCAATCAATCCTTATCCTTGGAACTCAGTATCAGTTAACAAACTTAATTTTTAAACACAACACTTAATGCTTGAGCTATGTCATGATCTTTTCTTTGTGTGCTGATTGCTATTGATTTTTGTTGAGTGTCCTTGTCTAATAAGTCTCTCCGTGATGCATAGATAGAGGACTTGGGGCATGTGGTATGTTTTTATTTTCTTCCTACTTTATGCTTAACTATTTTTGCACAACCATTCTACTGGTCATCCTAGGCTCTATGCCTTGATGCGAGCGTGGTTTTGCTATATTAAATTGGGTAAGATAACATCACAGTCATCTTGACCTTTATGTCTTTGATGCTTATGTTAGAATCTTTCCATATTCCAATCCAATATAAATCAAATTCATATCTTCATAGTTTCACTTGTGACTAGTGATGATTGTGTGATTTTCTGATGTTTGTTAATAATGGCCCAATGATGAAAATAAGTTCCTTAACATTCTCTAATGAATGATGAACACAAAGTCCAATGTTACAGTTTCTCTATTGCAAGTACACCTTTGCATTTTCATGTAGCTTGCATTGTTAGACCTCATATTAGTTTGCATTTTTAGGCTGCATTATGAGTTTGAGAGGGTTTCCTTCATCTTTCTTGTGGACTTTTAATCAACTGTGATTACATTCTGATCTTCATTTCCTTATCTTCTTTCGTGATCTCAATTAAAATTTTCTATCTTAAATAGTTGATTGATTTTGGGGCATTCTCTTTTCTTAAGGCAAATTATCTTTCTTCTCTCCATTTCTTTCCACTTCTTCTTCTTCTACTACTACTACTACTACTACTACTACTACTACTACTACTTCTTCTTCTTCTTCTTCTTCTTCTTCTTCTAATTCAATCTTGGGGCATAATATTTCATGCTTGATGATCTACCTTGGGTTTGTGATCCTTATATCTTTCATCTTACATCAATAACCTTATCTTTAGTTTGATTTGATCAAAATTTACCAATTTGCTATTTCTCCTCTATCTCATTTCAATTTCGATCACGAGGGGGCAATACCTATCAAACTTCAATCTTTTATTCATCTTTATCAATTATATCAGTCTTGCTTGAGATTCTTATCTTTGACATGTCAATTAATTATTTTGGTGTTGACTTTGTCTTTTTTAATTGTGCTTATTTTTGTCCTGATGTGTTCCTAAATCGATCACACGTCTGGGTTGTTTTGTGATCCCAAGTCAACCTCACACTTCAACTGCATTCTTTGACTACATGTGCTCCCAAATTGACCACACATTAGTCAAAGAGGGGCAAATGTATGCACCCTAAAATGGTCGCCTAGACTTTGGGCCCCATTTTATCATTTTATCATTATATCAATTTTCTGAATCAATGCTTTGGAACATTTTCAATTCAAATCAATTTCCTTGATCAAATTGTAATTAATTTATTTATTCAATTATTTTAATATTTCCTAAGGTTTGATCATTTTTATCTAATTAAAAGATTTAATTTTCTTTTTAATTAAATAAAATTTA
>MU223303.1:2191608-2222672 GCA_018584345.1 Thuja plicata | reverse complement strand
GAGCTTGGATATTGCAACTTCTCTCTTCTTGTCTTCTTCTTCTTGCATCCATGGCTATTCATGTAGATTAGATTCATGTTTATTTTCATAGATTAGATTTGCATATTTCCTTTCATAGATTAATCATCCATTGTTGTCATTTAGATTAATTTCTTTTCATGCATTGTTATCATATAGAGTAGATCTCATTTTCATGCATTGAATCTCTCATTTCATGGTGTACTTGCATGGGCACTAACTAGGTCAATCTGAGGGCCTCCATTTCAAACCTTTGCACTCCATGACTAGAGAGCTATGAGTCGATATTTGAGGCCTCATTCTTGAGCAACCTTGGATGGAATGATTCATAGAAGTGTGACACATTTTTATCACATAGGAAGAAGTACAAAAAGAGCCTGAGTAGGAGAAGATACCAGTCCAGGAGACTGAGGACACACCAAGGCAACCAACAAATGAGCAATTGATGGTTGGGGAAATTGGCCCCATGAGATCAACCGTACCCTCGATCATCACGCTCCAAACACCTTTAGTTACTCCGGGTGATCAAGTGCCCCGTAGCACATTTGGTGAGGTAGTAAAGATGGCCGCCTTGTTAAATTTCAGCCAGAGACCTCACCCACCTCTAGAGGATGTTCTGATGGAGGAGAATGTTCCAACAGATGAGGCCAATGAGGCCCAAGAGAAGCAACAACAAATTGATCAAGAAGTCCTAGATAATAAAAACACAGGATCAACTGATGCTAGGAAGGATGAGGAGGCCCCTGAAAATATAGGCAATATTGAGATTGGAGAAAAGGTTCTAGATAGTACAATAGAAGATTCCAGCATGGAGGAAAATACTGAAGGTTCTGGAGAATAAGAAAAAGAATGAGAACAAGAGAAGAAACCATAACAAGAGAGGGAGAAAGAGCCCGAAGACAATGTACATTTTAGGAATGTACTGCCAGATTCTAAAAGGAATCCCAATGAATAGGTCTTAACGGTGAAGCCACCCAGTTGCCCTAATGGTTGGTTGAATCAAGGAAAAGGAAGGCTCTGGCGGTAGCATCAGGCACTACACTCTCATTGGTTGAGATGATGGCTAGAAATGCAGAGGATAAAAATCCCAAGAAGGTATGGATAGTCCATACTCTCCAGAATGGTCCAACATGCAACACAGTTGCAACTATCGTGACACCCCCACCAGGTGCAGAGGCAACGACCATGAGGCTTGAAGATTACAATGTAATAGTAGTAGCACTACAGAGGAGAGACAATCAAGATGAATTGGACTTGCCAAGGGAGGCCACAAAAGCAATAAAGGCCATATACGTCAAGAAGGGCCAGAAGCTGAAGGAGGAAAGAGAGACAAATGCCAATCTCCTCGTGCTTCTAGCAAAACTTACATAGCCTTTGGTTGAGGTCCACCCTGGAACCCCTTCCTCCAGATTGTCGTTTGCGTAGGGCAATGTGGATTCTCTACGTATCATGAAGGAAAGGCGCAAGCTATAGATGGGTGGGCCACTGAGAAAGTGGCCTCCATGAGACAATTTCTAGTGGCATCCCTCCCAGACCTTTATCAGGTTGACATTCTTCTTAGCCAGGCAAAGGGCTCCACTCTTATATGGGAGCAAGATTTAGCAAAGTATGAAAAGTGGAAGGCTGAGCTGGAAGAAATCTGCAACATAGGAGAAGAAGTCACCACAAAGGCAGGGATTTTGGGAGACAAATCATATGATTCCCTCTAGATCCAGTACTCCAGACTTGTCATCAAGATTGAGGTATGCAAGGAACTATTTAAGGCCTTGAAAGAGAAAGTGACAGTGGCCCAATACCCCTTGGGATTGTTTCAAGCATTTGTGGCTAGAGTATCACAAGTCGATCCCTTCACCACCAGGACATGTACCCAGAGGACTACGTCCTCAACAAGTTTGATGAGCGGATGGAGTCCCTGTATCCACCTGCCAGAGATTTTGACCAGGGTAGGTTATCCAGATTGTCCAAGACAATGATTTGATTGCATGATGCTATCAAGATGGTGGATGAATTCTGGAATGGGGCCAGAGATGTTGAGGAAGCATTGGAGGTTGTTCGCAGTTGGTGGGACAACATCAGAGATGTAGATGAAGAAAGCATAGGCCAAGTGTTGGAGGCTTGGGAAAAATCATTAGGAACAATAAAATTCTCTAGAGTCCAGAGAATCTCACCAACCATGTATCAGTTGTATTAATTCATTCTTTCAAAATGCAAGTTCTTGGATCCCGGAGTTCTAGATCCCACAATTTTGTATTCTTTAAGTGACCCGTGTCTCAATTCCCAAGGCTGATCGGTCACCTTCAAGGTAGTTAATAAAGGTTGTCAGAAGGTAGGTAACCACAACAAGGCACGTCAGCTCGACAAAGGGTTCTGACAGATGGTCTTCCTGAGGTGCTACTTCAATGTAACACCTGGCACATTAGAGACAGTGAGCCACTCTCCCATTTATGAGGTATGTAGCCTTGATTCCCGGTGGATCAAATTTCTTCTTTTCTCCTCTCAACTCTCTTCTCGAGTTTGTTTCTTCCACTCCTATTTTCTTTTCTTATTCTTCTGACATGTCAGACCTTTTCCATCTCGAGGTCTTTTGTAGCGTGGTGCAGGTAGTACCGGCCACCAAAAATAGTATTATATTGTAAAGTGTAAAATAAATTAGGTTAAGTTTTAGGTCAAATCTTGTGTATAAATAATAAGTCTTAACTCACTCCAAGGGTCGGCAAAATTGATGATTTTGCAGTCCATAGCTAATAGCAATTTGGTTTTCTCAGTTCATAGTTGCAGAGCTCAATGCTCCATAGTTTCTAACCTTTTAGTAGTTAAATGCTCCCCTGGAGCCACCATTGTAACACACACCAGTGGTTGCTGGAGATATGTTAATGAAGAAGGAAGGGTTCTATCAATGACATTGTTAGCATTCTGATCTCTGGGTTAATGATATTTTATGCTTTATGTTCTTATGTCCTTTTCTCTAATACTTCAAATAGATTAACGACCTCCTTTTCCTTTGTTATTGATTAAATATGAGCTGATGGTTCTGTATTTCTTCAGTATTTAGTGTAGTGTGTTAGAGCATTGTCGATGTTTTGAATGTTCAGTATAACTATAGGTAGATGAAATATTTCTAACCCTGCAATATATTTTGAAGTTTATTTGGTTAAGTTAATGAACTCTTGCAGGAAACTCCACTCACTTAAATCCTCAGAGAAGACAAGAGATAACCAACTATCCCCCTCAAATAAATAGTCACATTCCCAACTTATCTCCCACACTATTAAAACCTAACTCTCACGTGCTTGAAGGCCTGGGGAATCTCATTTCCCTGAACAACCTTTACAGGTGAAGTTGGCCGGTACACCGGTACCTGATGACAACTTACATCTGTTGGCGGACCCGGTCACAAAGTCCTGTCAACACTTACAACTTGTCAAAAATGTGGGAGTGTGAGTCTTTGATTTCCTCCATCATCTTCTCCCATTTCTCCTTCAAATTTTCTAGAGCCATGTGCTCAAGTGATATCCTCACATGCATATCATAGATTCTTTTTACCATAGACATCTCTAGGTTTGAGGTCAACTTACTTGCATCTGTAATGTGTTGTTGTAGAGTAGTGAGGTTTGGCAATATGTGAGCTTGTAGCTCGGTAACCTCATTCCTAAATTGTGTCTCTGCATCCCATATTTCTTGTCTTAACTTGTTTACCTCTGTGATCTTGTCATGATGCAACTTTATTGCATTTGCATAAGAGGTTAAACATTGTGCACTTGCTGTCAGATTTGAATCTAATTTGGATAGCTTTTCACCATTCTCTTTTGTGAAATTGTCAAGTGTGCACATTTGTTGAACTAAGGTAATAGCTTCTACAATCATTGGTTCTAATTGACTTGCTAATTCAGAGAGCTTTACCTTGTTTTCTTCCACTTCTAGGCTTATCTTCTCAACTAGTTTGTGTTGATACTTCTTCTCTACCCATTCTTCCATTGCCTTTGCATCTACACTTTGAGTGGTGATGGCATCAGTAAGAACTGCAATTTTTTCCATGACTGATATATCATTTTCAACTTTTACCTCAGGTTCAAGTTGATGTAGTATATCCCTAGCTTTGTCAAGTTCTTGGGCTTCCCTATGTTCTTTTCTCATTTGCTCCTGTAGGGATTTTCTTTGACACATCACTCCAAACTTTTGAAGTGTTTCAACATATAAAGTTGATGCATCCCACTTGGGTGTTTCAATCACCTCATCAAGTATTACAACCAAGATATCTTTCTTTATTATTTTCTTCTTCTTCTTCTTCTTCTTCTTCTTCTTCTTTTGTTGGGAGATAGACTGGTGAACTACCAGTTGTAGATCTTAAGATTGGATTGATTTGGTAGGTGAAGGTCGAGAAGATGAAGCTTCTTGTTGCTTCTATTCAGAGTCCACCTATAGGTTGTGTGAAGACGTCTCTTCAATGGCCTTGGGTGTATCAACATATTTTTCTTCCTTTTCCTTCATCCTATCATCATGCTTAACTTCTTCACTCTTTTCTTTTTATTCATCCTTTCTCAATGTTTCATCCTTGTTAGTATCTTCTCCTTTGTCCTTTTCAATAGACAACTTTTGCTGAGTTTCAGTTGCATCCTTCATCTTTATGTCTATATCCTTTTGTATGTCTGATGCATCTTTAATTTCATCATTACCTATGTCCTTGGGTACATTCTCATCTTTATTAGATGATTTCTCTTGACTAGAGTTAATATCAGTAACTTCTATCAATATTCGTATGTTGGTCAGGGTATTTACCTTTGCAGTGTCAGTAAGTGTGTCTTCTCTGTCGGTATCACCTTGTGCAATAGTGACATCTTCATCTTTTTGCACCTCTCCTTTAGGGTCTTTTCCTGTATTATCATTAATGATATTATCCAACCATGTTTCATCATTGACATCCTCATTTATGTTACCTTTTATTGTCAATTCTTCTTTGGTAACCTCTGCTTCATCATCCATGTCAATATGAATTGGGTTTGGTGGAATTTGGCTTTCCTCACCTTGTGTTTTATCAAGAGTAGTGTCGGGCCATACCTCATCTACAACTTCATTATTCTTGTTGCCTATTGTATCACTCTCTTATCTCTCCAATTCAACTGATGAATCACCCTGTGTATCTTTAATGATGATGCATTCTTTCTTTGGGCTAGCTTCCTTAGTGGGCTTTTTGAGTATTTTACTCCACTTCTTAATGATTTCCTGATCTAGCTCAATTAGGTTTCCTTTAAGAAATTTGTATGTTCTCATTTTGGGTGAGAACTCCTTTTCATATTTTTTCATAATTTCATCTATCTCTTCCTTCTTTGAATCAAAAGGCATAAGAGTAACAAGTACTCTTTCTCTTATCTCTTTTTCTTTATGAAGTGCAAATGTCCATCTACAGACAATCTATCCGTTAGCTCCTTGGGTACTTCATATTCCTTGAATTGAATTGGAACATAATTGTGTTTGCACATTTTAGCTATTATAGCTTAGATTAAATTTATTTTGATCATCTGGATCAAGTTTCAACCATTTCCTAATATTAGGATCTGAAATAGATAGTGATTCTGAAATGTTTTTACATATTTCATCAATGGTTTTAGGGATCAAGGGTTCTTTCCCCTTTTGTACTTCTATGTTAGCTTCATATATAGCTGAGTCATCTAGATCTTCTTTTGTTCTAACCAATTTCCCCCTTTTGGTTTTTTTCCCCTTTGGTGAGATTGGTTTCCTCTTGTAGGTTCTCACTCTCCCTTTTTTCAAGGGTGAAGGATTTTCTTCCTTTACTGTTTGGCTTCTTTTCCTTGAAGTAGATGTTGTCCTTAATTTATTAGGTGGAGGAGGAGGTGGTGAATCTGACTTTGTATCCTCTGAATCACTATTTTTTGTATCTTCACCGATGGGTGACTGGCTCTCGGTTTATTCCTCCTTTCCTTCTGTTTCCTCTTCACCTTCTTTAGTAATTGCCAATTTCTTCATTAAATCCTTTACCATTTTTTTCTTCTTGTTTACAACTTTCTTGACAACAAGGTCTGAGTTGATTTTTAGTTTGGCTTCTTCATAAGTGCCAAATCTTGTTTGCTTGATGTCCAATGGTTCATTCAATAGTGCCTTGATTCATTTTGTAGCTTGTCTTGTTTGGATTTCATAATCTAGTGGTGATAGCCAAGATTTTCTAGGTACTACTGGTTTGATATAAGTAAAATCAGTATCTACCATAAAAAATATGTCATCTTTGTGTTCTTCTATCAAACTCTCTGGTATCCTTGTTCTTGCTTGCATCTTTTCCTTAAATTATTTGAAATATTCATTCATTAAGATATCAAAATCTGTACCTAATGATTCTATGTGCTCACATATCTGTATGGTGACTAGTTTGCTTATGTCCCATACTACTTTGCCTATGGAAGGAAATTATTCTTCAAAGTAAAAGAATATGCACATAATAAGAGAACCAAACTTACAAGTGTTTGTCCTTGATGACCTTATAGTGTTCATGCTCTCCTCAAGTTGATTTAACAATATTTTTGAAAGATCCATCTTCTTTCCTTATTTGATGATCTTGTAGGTTGTGCTCATAGCAGTGCTTGCTATGCTATTCATTCTGTTGGCCTGAAAGATTTTATATCCTACCACACATGCACCAAACTTAAGTTCCTCATTGGTGACGGTGTTAACCTTGAGACCTTTGTTATCTGATTTTGCACCTGTTAAATTTTCTACTTCCTTTCTGGATGGGTGCTTGTGAGATTTTGGCTTATCGGTTGTGGGATATCCAATAACCACATGAATAACATCTTTTGTTATTCATTTAGGCTCATCAAGCTACAATGTATGGTTATTCATTTTGCTAAGAACTATTTGTATCTATTCAGACTTAAAAACCGTATGAAAGTGTAATGTATTTGTCAGACCTTTCACGTCCAGATGCTTGTGCTCTTCTCTAAGGTTTCCAATGTCATCACATAGTTCCTTATAGAACTTATCTAGGTCTACATATCCTATTTCTAAGATCTTGCAATATATATAGGACGTTATGTCCTCTACCAGAAAAACCCTAGGTGGGATTCTTGAGAATGCTCCAGAATTATCGGGTTGCGATGCAATTTATGGGTGTACCTTGTATTTAGGTTCAACATAAGTGCTATTGCTAATAAGATTAATCATTTTCTTCTTATCCTCTTTCAATTTTGCTATTCTTGAAGTAAATGCCATCATATTTTAAAATTTAGGGCTTTCCATAATTTAAACACAGTGTGGTTGGTGATTGTAGGTACTTAATGAATCTCTGTGATCACTCATGAATCTATTGAGTCATGTTTGAATCTTGCTAAGGTTGCACTTCAATCTATTCTTCAATCGCTCTGCTTAGCTCTGCTTCATTTCTCAAAAATTGCAGGTGCAAAATGAGTTCTTCCATTGTGATTTTATAACCTTTTGTGCCCTAAGTTGTCATTAATGCCCAACAACTCATCAAAGTATAAAGACCGAGTTCGTCGGTTGAGGCATAAATAACATTGATGGTGTAGGCACAAAGTTTTAGGGTAGCTAGCAGCTTTGGTGGTTTCATCGATGATTGTCGGTAAGATGGTGATGACAACCTCTGTCGGCTCAAAGGTCACTGATGTGTGCCGGTTACACTTAGCGACTTGGATTTTTTGTAATGCCCGATACATTTTGGTAAGCAATGTTAACTTTACTGTGTGTATTCACTAATGCTTATTGATACCCATTAACCGATGGAATTGTTTTTCAATAATATTACAAGTAACAATATAGTGCATCTTCAATAATGCTAATTTTGTCAATATGATCAATGTGTAATGAAACCGATGCATAATATAACTTGTCATAATGCAGTTCCATACTTACTTGTGCAACTTAGTTGGGAATAGTGATGCCACCAGATCTATTGGATGGGGTGTCATCATTTGCATTCCTTGTTCCAGCACCTTCAGTGTTTATAGCTTTTCTCCACATCTTGTTTCTCATCTTCTTGATGTCATCAATGGTGTTTCCATTGGGATAAGTGCTTGTTTCTGTCAGTTGGTCTTTGACATATTTTATCACATGTCTAACCTTATGACAATGTAAACATGCCATATCTAGATTGGTCCATCCTCTTGGTCTTCTAGTCCATTTTATCATACAGTTGGCAGCAATATGACCATACCTTCCACATGCTATGCAATTTATCCATGTGTTATAGTCCCAAACATATGAGTTACCAATTCTTGTCGGTTTATATCCATTATCAGGTTCTTTTGGTGTCCATGCTTTCTTGTTCTTTTTCCAGCACTCTTGATGTGTATGTTCATTCATTTTGTAGGTAGGACAGTACTTATCCATGTAAGATTCCTTCTTTGGATTTTTCCCCTTGGATCTGCATTCATGTGCCTTGTGTTCTTTCTTGTGACATTTATAACAATTACCAATGAAAGTAGATTGTGATTGAGGAATACTTTTCATTTTGTTTCTGAAAATGTTTGAGGTGTGGCCTGGTTTTCCACATTGATTGCATGACAGATTCTTGGTTCTTGGAGTTATATAAGCATTCCTTTGATCTAAATGATTAGATGATTCTCCATTGTCATTGTACCCTAGACCTGTGTAGTTGTTGACTCTTCTTTGTCCGTCAAGAAAATCATCCATTCTTTTATTGCTATCTTCAGCTTTCTTGATTAATTCATTGTGCTGATTCCGAATTCTGACTTCATGCTTTAGCTTTTCATTATCTTCTCTTAGCTCACCGATGATCTATATTCTTTCCATGAGTTCAATATTTAATCTGTTTTCCTCTTGACTCATAAGAATAATCTGATTGGTAATCTCATGGTGATGATTAGTAAGTATTTGAATCTTTTATTCTTTTTCTTATAGCTTCTCTATGATTTTCCTCCTATCATCAATATCCAATGTTCTCTCTTATTCAGCTTTTCTTGTATCATTCATGACATCAATAATTTTTACCATCTGAGTCTCTTAACCAATTTGTAGCATTTTGATTTTCTCTGTCAGGTGTAGATTGACCTCTTGTAGACTTGTGATCTCTTCTACTGATGTGTTTGATGCTTTGCTTGTTGTTGATTCAGCTAAGTTGAAGTGATCTAGGATCTCCTCTTCTTAATAATATTTTTCATTAAGCCTAGATGCCATAATCTTTCTTTCATCAAGAAACTTACTCATGCTCACTCTCGCCTCTTTGTACTGCTCATAGTAAATCTGAATTTGTAACTGCTCATTCTCAATAGTCTTGTCTAGTCTATACTTTTCCATTATCTTGATCTTTTCTCTTAAGTCTTTAAGATTTTCAAGAAAGAGACTTAGCTCTGATACCAATTTTTGAAATTACTGGAATGATGTACTGAGAGGGGAGGTGTGAATCAGTACCTCTAAAACTTTTATGTAATTATCCCATTAACCTTTGTGTCATCAGATTTGTATATTCACCTATCTATCTGTTCATCTTTCTTTATGTATGTGAAATCATGACATAAGTTCTTAACATGTATAAACATTCAAGAAACATATATGAAAATAAATAACACATAACATAAGATATGATATCACAGAAAACTCCTGTTAGGAAGTAAAAACTATGGTGGGGATGTCACCCACAAAACTTCACTATCTGCAGATAAGAAAGGAGCCGGTTAAGGCTTACAATTTGATCACTTCTGATGATCTACCCTGTTAGGAGTATTAGAGTGGAGATCTGTTAGGATCTACTTTGTTTGAAACTTTAGCAACATCATTAAGTGTGCACTCTGCTAAGAGATTTTTCAAGAATTGTTAAGTCCACCTTCTACTAAAGGATTTCTGATGTGATGCACTTGTTAGAATGAAACTACATTATAAATGTTGATATGATAGTATATGCAATATCTAATTTCTAATAACAGATCCTATAAAGATTACAATGTATATGTAATCACCTTGAGTGATTGAATGATACCTTGTTTCTGCTCGTTGGTAGCCTTGTCTGTGTTTTTGAGAACTGATATGATTTGTTTCTAAAATTTGCATGAATTCACTCCTGCTTCTTAGATTCTCTTTGTGGCTACAATCATTTTTCAACTCTATTATTACAAATGATCAAAAATCTATATATACTAGTTTCTAGGTCCATTCTTGATTCACTCTTTTCAAGTTAACTCTAGATCCAAGGTTTACAACTTGACCTTGATCTTTAGTTAGTTATGTTTTAGATTCATTAAGATGATTTAAAACAATTACAATATACTTTCTTGACCCTCAAGTAATGATTTAAAACAAATTAAAACTCTATAAATAGAATTACAATGTTTTATTTGACGTGGAAAGTTAGATCCACTATTTGCAGGTTCTGTAGCTGACTGTCGGTTCTGATACTCGGGCTGCTCTGTCAGTCTGTTGGGTTTCTTTCATTCTTTGCTTTGTCGGTGTCCCTATATTGAACTATTTTTCAGGTTCCTTTCCTTTTCTATTCTGTTGGCGATGTTCATAAAATTGTATCGTTGGTGATGTCCTTTATGCTTTATCGTCGGTTCAACACTTGTTAGTGTTTGTTGGGTAATTTTATACTTAGCATTTTCATGAAAAGCATTTTCATCTCATCGGGTAAGGCAGTATGCTGTCTGTTGGGTATGCCTATATCGATGATCTCTGCTATGTTTTTGTTTTGGAATAGTAATGACAAAACTTAATGTCATCAGCTTACATCTACTATTCTCTCTACAAGCATATTGGAAATTAACACAAAATTTACAAAGTCTTCTTTCTCTATTACTTTCTCCAAAGTACATGGATGAATGCAAAACTCAAGGAACAATTTTCTTACTATATTTTCCCTACATATGTTGGAAAATTTTAAAATAACATAATAAGTCATTTTAAACCTACCTCTATTTAATAGAGTCTTCAAAGCTTTCCTCTTTACAAAAACAAGTCTTCTTTACATAAGACACAAAGGTTATTACAAATACAAAAATGAGTAGAACATGCAAATATTTACTAACATTAGCCTCATAGGCTTTTACAAGTATAGCTATAGTAGTGCAATATTCTCATTCTTGTAAGCTCAACCTTTAGTCTTCATGAGCTCCAAGCAACAAGAAAATCTGCAAATAAAAAATAAACAAGAAGACCATGAGAGGCTCACCTCCCATCCTAGGCCTCTAAGAGGCCACCCCCAAGCTTAGGGAATAAACTAAGTTATGATACACACATGCAAACAACAAAATATTAACAACATAACAAAAAATCTCCCAACCACGAATGTCACAATGGGTCACATATTGACCCTACAATGGGGTGAAGTGGACCAAGTACCCAAGGGGACAAATCCATCCAAACAAGAAACAAAACAGCCTTCACAAGGCATCAAAAACAATATATTCTCACCTTCTTCCAAGTGCACAATGACTCCCTTATGCCCCCCAAGGCTTCAAGCCATAAACAAATCCCTTATGACCCCCAAAATAAAAAGGTGGATTGAATTCATGGAGCCCATACTCCATGTTTTCCCCCTTTCCTCCTTGAGGAGATACTATACACTCATGGGCTGTCACTATACCTTCACCCCCAAGGCCACTCTTCCATCCCAAGGGTGAGTGGACCTTGAGACTCCCATTCAAAAAAAAATTCAATCTCAACATAAAGAAAAATTGCAATACAAAAAAGAAACCAAACTCAAAATCTCCATCACAACACAAATACTAACATGAAAGGATTGCTTACAACAAGTAATTTATAAACCAACATTATGCTACTACTAATATGAAAAACAAGTAAATGCAAAAAGCACAAAAAATGTTAGTGCCACCAACCTAGATCCAATCTTAAGGAAGAAATTTGATGAAGAACTCCCTCTTTCCTAAGTCTCCTTCTCCAAGCTTCTCCAAAACTAGCAATATCTCTAAGATAGAGAGTGGGTGTTCAAACTCTCAACCATGAAGAGTCTCCACTAAAAAGGGCTCTAAAGTGCTCTTGAAAAAAGGTAAGTTTCTTATTGGTTGGTCTTCCCTAAGCTTCTTACAAGCTTAGTAAAAATGGATTCTAGAAAGGAAACTCAAAAAGTGAACCAAGTTCTTGCATAAAAAAATATGGGTTTTCTAACCAAGACCATGCTTTCAAAAGTTGATTTTCGTCCATCTTGAAAATCCAACTTTTGAGAGGGTTTTTTGGTCAATTAAGGGTTTTAATAGGGTTAAAAATGATCCTTACCCATAGGTATATCAAATGGGCTACCTAAAAATGGTCCAAACACACCCCTAAGTACCTTTCTAGCCTCCCAAAAGTCCACTAAAAGCATACCCACGAAATTTAAGTGAATAGACCACACCTCAAGCTCCCTAACCAAGGGGTTCACATAGGGATTCTCCATGGTACTAACCTAGGTAGGTGGGCACCCAATCCTCCAGTGGACATGTCATGGCCACATGTACACAACACAAGTGTCAAATGACACACACACATTTACACATCACTAGACACATGACATATCCACTTGGGCACATTTCACATGAGAATTAAATATGCAATTTTTAAATAAATAAAATAAAGCACACATTTATGTTTACAAACATTAAACACAATACAATGAGGTCTTGTCTCTCATTAGACACAACCTTGACTTTCACTGAATTTCACATAGACTTAGATTTGGCTCTGTTATTTTAATACCATGATCTTATTCCTTGCACACTAAATTTGAATATCAGTAGTCTAAGAAAATATAATGTACATCATAATGAAATATACATTATTTGAAACCTTTATGAAACATATACAAACTCAATTTAATTCCTAAGATCGTATGCCTTTATAACATCATTTAAGTATTTAACTTTCATTTCACAATAGAAATCTCATTGCACCATAACTGAATCTAATCACAATTTTCTAATAAATCACCTAAGCATATATAATCTATAACATATTCATTAAATCCAAATAACCATAAATGAAAAAGCATAATTGTATCACAAAACTAATCATCATGAGCATCATAAGATACTGTGCATCTAGAGTCTAAATGATCAAATCCAGTTTGATGTAATAAAAAAAAATTGATAATGTATCATACAAAATTCACATAAAAGCTTTTTTCCATATTTAAAAATAAAAAAAATCATCTCAAATAGTCCTATCTTAGCAGGATTTCACAACGCATCACAAGTCTAAGGTAGTTCACCTAACTCAAGTAGACATAGATCACCCTAAGGTACAATCTCACAAGGGTGCTACCTGGTCATACTACAATAATAATTCAATCTACGCCTCTCAGAATGTCAATCATAAAAGGGAAATGAGGGAGGCTCTACATACACAGGTATAGGTCGAAGGTTCGACCTATACCTAATTAGCTCAAACCATAAATAGAAAGTGGGTCTAGGTAGCTCTTCGAACTATATTTCTGACTATAACTAGAATATGCACACTGAATGACAAGGTATATGTTGAATGTTTGATGTATAACTAATATTTTCAGAATCTGGAATAGAAAATGGATCTGGAAATTTCTCTCAAATGGGTTCTCAAATCTGCAACTAAATCTCCATTATGAACCTACTCCTACACACAAAAGAGAAGGGGAAATTGTTGGGGGGGGGGACTTGCCTTGGTCAAGCCTTAATTTAGGAATTAACTTGAATTGAAATAAAGGAAATGCTATCATGTAGAAGAGATTGAATCTAACAATGGAAATGTATCATATCATATGAATAGAATTGTACTTAGTATTAGATCAAATATGGTAAATGCAATAGCCTTGACTCAACACAAAAACCAAAAGAAAATCATGTAAGACAAAACTTCATGTAATAGATGCTTGTAATTTTCCTCAATATTGGATTGAATAAGATGAAGAAGACTTGAATGAATGTAGATCTCCTATCTTGATTACCAACTCCATCCTCTCCTATGAAGAAAGAAGCTAGATCTATAAAAGGAAATACATGAATGCTTGCTTGCTTGAAATCTTGAATGCACAAATAGCTTGCTTATAGGTAGCTTGCATAATAAGAGGTAGGTCCCAAAATGAGGGGGAGACGTCTCCTTTTATAGTGATTTTGGGTTCCAAATTCACAAAGGTTGACCTCACTATACAGGAAAATGAAAACACCATGCATCGGGTTTGGAGCCCACAAAATTTAAACTTCCAAGGTATAGGTCAAAAGTGGTTGGACCTATACTAGGTATAGGTCAAACTAGGTTTGACCTATACCTAGAGGGTTTTAATTTTGAGGCAAAGTTGCAGGATCAAGGGGGTGTTAAGTGGTTTGGTGAGAATAAAAAAGATAAGTGGGAAAATTGATCATAAATGCATCCAAATCTCAAAATGGGGCCCAAAAGGGAAATGAATTAAGTGAATGGAGGGGTAAATGGGGAAATGTGCATAGGAACTAGAGCCAACATAGAGTATTGAGCAAGATTGAATGAGAGGATAGGACCTTGATTTAAATTATGTATGCAATTAAGTGCAATGTGAGGTCTTATCATAAGGAGCACACTAAAGAGGGCTGAAAGTGTCCCAAAATGAACACAAAAGCAAATGCTTACTTGTTAGGGACTATACAATCAATAGTATTGAGTTCTAACCGTATAAGTATATCATGAAATGATTTTAGGATGCCACCAAATAGCTTCAAGTTTGCATATTAATAAATTTGTTTTCATTCAACACAGAGCAGAATGGAAATCATAGAATATGCTACACTTTTTAATTCAATATCTAAATTACTCTTTCATATTTAGGACCATCGTATGTAATATAGTCTTCATTACAACCAACATATGTATAGGATTGAAATGGCTTGGAATACATAAATGATAAATGATTTTATTTATCGTTGTTTATATATATATATATGATGTTTAAATCTAACCTGTAACTGCCACCTAATTTGACCTATAGTTGCTAAAACTCATCTGGTCTGATTGCTTTTTAAGTGGACAATCTTTTCAATGTCCAACCCTACTGAAGGCTTTGTAATAGGTTAGATTGATGCAACATATTTATGGCCAAATGGGGATTGACACAACATATATAAACTAGACAAAACAAGTATACATATTCCTTCAAATATGATTGAAGATTTCTTGGAAAAGTGTTGACCCAGGGCTGTGTCCAGGTCTGTTGAACCACTAAGAGAGGTGTCTTAGGGTTTGAATCTCATTCTCAATGCTGGAGAAGTTTTTAGAGAAAAATAACATATGTCGTGAATGCCAAAATTTTTCCCTTTCTTCTTTTTATCGGCTTCCTCACTTTTATCGACAATAATACTTTTCATTTTAAATCGATCAGATTTCCACAATCCATTGAATTAAGAGTTGAATTTCTGGCTTTGATTGTGTATGTTTTTTAGCATCAATGTTTCAGATCACACTCCATGATCCATCATAAGGATATAAGAGCAGAGAGAAATAAGGAAATGTAAAATGATAATAATAGTATAAGTTCAACCCAAAAATTAGTGAGAGGTTTCCACTCTTCACCAAATTGCACCAACACAAGGAGAAGTGAGGATTATGTATACAATATTATTTATACTATATGCCTCAAAGGCATATAGTTTAATTTTACATTTCCTTATTTCTCTCTGCTCTTATATCCTGATGATGGATCACAGAGTGTGATCAGAAACGTTGATGCTAAAAAACATACACAATCAAAGCCAGAAACTCAACTCTAAACTTTTCATTTTATTTGATTTTTCAAGCCAAGTCAAATCGCCAATGATAATTAATCCCACCTCCAAAAAAACTCTTCAATATTTCTCTTTCAACATCAGCTTTTACTTTCCCGTCGATGGTATACAAGGTATTTTGAAAATATTAACCTATCATTCCCCTCAAAGGCATATAGTTTAATTTTCATTTTAATATTTGCTTCAAAACTTCATAATGCCACCCGAAGTGAGAAAATTGGCCTTGTCTAATATTTTCAACTTAGACTTATAATAAGCTTTAATAAAAATTAAATTGGTCCTCTTATAAAATTAATAATTAATTAGGAATAATGTACAAGTTTAAAATTTTAAAGCCCATCCATAATTAACTAGCATTTATTTCCCTCCAAAATATTTTTCCTTAGCCTACGGGAATAAAATAGGCTATCACAATTAGTTGTTGAGACATTTAGATGAAAAGGGACATTACACTCTCATTGAAGTTCCCAAGAGAGAGTATGTCACTAATAAAATTTTGCTCAATTTTCGATGATCACAAGTCAATTTTGCGACTGTCAAAGGTAGATCAATCGACCAAAAGTGTGATGAAAGTTATTTTGTCAAAAATTATGACGACTGGCATATTCATCATAAAATTGACGACCAAAAGGTCAGAAAAAGGGCTCTATGAGAGTGTTGTGTGCACCTTTCACCCTAATCCCTTTTCAAAGACCGTCACTTTTATGATGACCCTACGTTGCCAAAATTGAAAAAGAACGAAAATAATCCTATATAAACGATGACAACATCATCAAAACATCGTCGAAACAATGATGATAATTCATTATTTATATAGGTTTCTTGTCAACTGTGAATGTAACAAAGGTCAAAAAAGCGACGAGATGTTTTCAAAAAAAAAAAAAATTTCACCCTAGCTATACACCAATAATGGTTCAGAGAAACATATAGTGATAGTATTCTCATACCCTTATCAGGCCCTATTAAAATTCATTAGATGGTAGGGCACTTGAACACCAATAGAGAAGGTCAAGGACATCCTGTTGCAATGCCATACCTAGTATTTGTTGTTTTATTAACAATTTTCTATATAATATTGTGGTCTTATCCCTCACTAGATTCTACATGTAAATTTGTGAGATTCATTTCCCTAAAAACATATTAAGATCCTTCAATTCAACAAGGTTCAAACATGCTCAACCTTTATATTTTCAAAGATACACTATGGTTATATCTATCACTTCTATTGATCCCATATCTAGACATCTGCCAAAATATCACATGAGTGTAATGACCTCAAACATATATTATTAGCCCCTTGTGCTCATGCACTTTGAATTTTATCTATTAACTATATCCTAAGGCTCAAAGACATGTGACATTTAGTCGCAAGGTCAGAGGCTAAGCTTCAAATGGTAACACGAAGCCATAAAGATTCACCATGCATTCTTCTTGTCTGTCAACCATTAATTGCAAGATTGCAAGTTTAACTAATATTTATCTTTGACCATTACGAGGGTGCAATATAAGATTTATCATAACTCTCAGCATTCTTTCACAAGGTTGCAAATTTCACTAGCACTTTATACTAACCATTGTGATCATACAATCCAACAATTTGTGTAACCATTAACCCTCCTTAAACTAGCCTCATATGGGACACATGGTGTTATCACAACCTGACCTCTACTTGCATCATCAAACCTTGTAAATTTGCACTTTCCTTCTTTCTCCTAACTTTATGGGTCAAGGTATAGCACATGATAACACCTCACTCAATCGTAACCCTTTCCCTATGACATCACTTCTCCTTGTGTTGGTGCAATTTGGTGACAAGTGGAAACCTCTCACTAATTTTTAGGTTGAACTTATACTATTATTATCAAGCCATGAAGATGCAACTTGACATTCTTTTTAACTATTTATGGCTTAGTGCAAGATTACTGATTAAAGTGAATACCAATGCTAACAACTGTGATGTTACACCCTATATTAAAGGTAACATTTATAAGTCCATTGTAACTTTGCATATTTTTTTGTAATTTCTCTAAATAGTTGCGAACCCGTGATCTAACACTTTATATAACCACTGGTGGTTAGTCACAAGGTCAGAGCTTTCTTTATCTGTTTGGTTTAAAGGTTGCAAATATTTTCCCAAACACTTAAAGAATTTATTTAGCACATGCAAATATGTTATGACTTAAAAGTGGGCCATCATTATGATGATAAAATACATTTAAATAAAAGGGCCAAAGTATTTGACGAATGACTTAGGAAAAAGTTAAGCATGAGATCTAAGGATTATATTGACTGGTTAAGAAAAATAACAAAGACACTAGGCCAATTACAAAATAATTAAAGAGATATAACCACACAACTCATAGATTAGGATACCAACTTAACCAACCACCCAAAAAAAATAAAAAGTGAAACTAGGGTATAATGACTAAATTGCTTTTAATTTTGAACCCTAGCAATAAAACGCATAATCATATACATAAATTTTCCCAAATATTTACATGCATTTTATAGCCCCAACAAAGACAAAGTTGAAGAACATCCTTAGATCCTAAATCACTTCATGAATAGTTATCCAAGAAATAAAATTTAACATATAATTAGAATAATTCCTTAGCATGTTGAAACAACCCCACCCTTTTTAAAAAATTGGAGTCCCACAGCTAAACTAAGCAAAGAAGAACACCTAAGCTAAAGAAAACTAAACAAGTACATCTAAGATAAATAAAAATAAGAAAATAAGTGACCAAACTACTTGAGTGAAATGACTCAAGGTGGATCTCTAACATGACCTACTAAATAAAACTAAAAAATAACAACAAAAATGAGCCCCTCAAAAATCCTATGTCAAATGAATCAAGGAAAATTAATCACTAGGCTCCACAAAACCACTAAACTAAAAAAAGAAAGAAAGAAAAACTACCCTAATTTCTGTAGCCAAATGGTTCAAGATAGAACTATTCTAACTATGTACAACACACTTGAGCAGATAAAACTTAAAAGACCTATATATACACATGACCTAACATGGTTTCTCAAAATGTTCAACAACAACAAGGCATTGGTTATAGTCCCAAGGCTTGCAAATTGATCCTTATATTCTAAGAAAAATATTACCACCTCATGTTCAAAATGAGGAAGAAAATCATGTAATATTAAAAATTGAGGTATTTCATTTGGTCCATGATCAATCCAAATACAAGTTATTTGTACAGTGGGAAATGGGAAGCAATGTATATGAGGGACTTGTCCACCTTTTCCAAATGCACAATCGGAAGGAAGATGACCCAAAATGTGCAAATAGGAATTAAGTGAGTGTAATGATCCTTCACTATTGTGATTAAGAATATAATAGATTTAGATAAATGATCTAATGATGAAATATGGATGAATAAATAAGAAAAATATAGTTTCAAAAAATAAAGACTAATAGAAAAGAGAGAGAGCTACAGTGACCTGAAATAGAATCTCAAAAGCTATACTAAACTGAGATTTGAATTTGGAGGGGATCTATTAGGTACAAAATACCCTTGGCATTTTTTTCCTAAGAACAAGAATCTTGGGGCATTTTGTCCCAAGGGTTTTTGCCTAATTCCACTTGTAGACCCCCTGACAGAACTTGTACTTGTCAGATCAAGTCATGGTAGTCATGCCACCTGTAATGAGCACATAAAAACAAGAAAGAAGGTTGGATAGAGGGTTTTTTCTTCAGTCAAACCCCTATCTACAATTAAACTTGAAATTAAATGAAAGAAATGAAAGCATGTTGTCATATAGTAGAGGCTATATTTGAAAAAGATAATGTATCATACCTAGATAATACAAATTCTTCTTTTAATACACACATATATTCCCATTTAACTATTGTCATTTCTTACTTTACTAGTGGGGATTAATCGAAAATTGAATCAAAATATGAGAAACCTCCTTTGGAAGGGCACAAAGGATAAAGACAAGGTGGTCCTCATTTCTTGAGAGGTGTGTAGAGCTTAAAAAAGACATGGTTATGGGCATTAGGAATCAAATCATTCAAAACTAAGCATTAGGATAAATGTTTTTATGGAGGATGATAAAAGAACCTCACATGAAATGGGAAAGGATTCTTCACATGGAGTATCTAAAAGGAAATGATCCCTCTTGCATTTAGGTGACCAACAATACCCCTAATTGTTTAAAAACTTGGAATTTTATGCAAAAGTGTAGATCGGTGATCATAGATTACCTTACCTGGGATATAAACGATGGAAATTCAATGTTGTTTTGGGAAGAATCACATAGTAATACCCATTATGAAAGAAACATGAGATTTCCACCCTGATCCCATTGCTACCCCTAAAGAAAAATAAGGAAGAATGCATAGTTAGTGCCATATAAAAGTACAAAATAATGTATAAATTTCATCTAGTAGTATTCATAACTCTTATGGAATTGCAATCATTAGATTCATCTTGAAATACAACATATCCATCAATGTTAATTTCTCAAAGACATGTTTCATTCATATATGATGGAGGTAGAAAAGGTAGAACTTTGAAGATAAAAGTCATCTAGACTAGGAAGAGCAAAAGTGAGTAGTGCCCTTAAAAACATACTTCTATCCACCCCTCCAATGTACTTAAATTTTCCTACTCTTACATATTAATTAGTCATGTCCATACTCATGGTTACAATTCCCAATATCAAAAAAACAAATTACAAGAATATAAATTAGTCAAATTACCTAGCTTCAAATATACCCAAACCACTCACAGATGCCTTCTTCTGGCAATTTTGTTGAAGAAAAAATAGTGAAGTTGTCAACCGATCTGATGATGTCAATTATGAATTGATGCTTTGGATGCCTAAAAGATAGGAAGAGAGAGACAATGTTCAATTTTATTTCTCTCTTCCTCTCTTTGGGCATCCAATGTGATGTAGGAGCATCTTGGGTCATTGGCAATCCTACACAACCAAAAAGATGTTTGATTATAGTTCTTTAATTTATTCTCTGTTGCTCGGGTTCTGTTTCTTGGGCATGCTTGTCTCTGTCGCTCGGGTTCTGTTGCTCGGTCATGTTTGTCTCTATAGCTTGGGTTTGTTTCTCAGGCATGCTTGTTTTTTTTGTTTCTCAGTCATGCTTTATTGATGGGTTTCCTATTGCTCGGGTTTCTCTTCTATTGCTCGAGTTCTGTTTTCCTATTGCTCGGGGTGTTCTTTGCCCAAGTCTCTCTGTTGCTCGATCATGCTTTGCTTGAGATGCTTATTTTGGGAGTTGGATCTTTGGTTGACTTAATCAGTTGATTTTGATGGCTTAATTAATGTGGGGTCTCTCATTGGTATATGTGTGGACCTAAATCTAGGTCTCTCTTATGAGTTTGAGAGCCGACTTCTTTGGTGGACTCTTGTATATATTCTTTTGTATGTTCTGATGTTTAGATATCATTCTTAGAGAAAGAAATAAAATGTTTAGATATTGAGATTGAAGGCCTGTGATCTTTGTTGTATGAAGATCTTATTGTAATTCATTGAATATATGGCCGAAAATGGGAAGGCATTACAACCCGACATGTAATGATTTTGATCAAGTTAATATAAAGGATCTCTATGTTTTCTTCTCTCACTATTTTTTTTGGCTTCTGTATTGGTTCTACAAGGTGGTTTGGTGTTTGGGAGTGCCTTGGGCCCCGTCTCCTTATCCTCCTTGTGTCACAATGCTCAAAGTCATACTTGAAGGATGTTCATTTGTATATCTCCTTGTCTTCCTGTCATTGGGGCATCTGATGCTTCAAGTGATTTTGGGGTGCAATTTTTAGTCTTTTGATGGTCTACATTTCTTATCTCTTGTATTCTGATGAGGTTAGTGTCTCACATGTTGAGTTGGTACTTTGACCTTGGACTATGTTAGTGTCTCTTATTCTTTGCTGAAGTTGTGTCGAGATAAACAAGAAATTAGTCTTTACTATAAAAACATTCTTCAAACCATAACTATGATGAGTTAAATATTTTGATTAGGAAGGTACAAGAAAATCACCAAGGATATAGAAGGATTACATGTGAAAGGAATGCTCAAATATGTAACTCAATGTAGACTTCAATAAACTAAACCTTTAAGAGGGTTTACAAAAAACAAAATTTGAGTATTGATTCCTCTCATGATATCTTGGCAAATGAGTAATTTAACTTGTAAGAATTATAAATATGATCCTATAGTGAGGGTTGTGACATCTTGATAGCCTTTTATCATTCACGATATCTATTAATTTGAATTATCTTGTTTTGAAAAAGGCATCCATATGGCTAGAAGTAATTTTCTTATTTCACAATGATTATTTTCAATTAAAAATTGGCTACATGTTTCTAGGACTACAGAAGATCACGACAATACACATCCTTTGTTAATCAACTAACAATCAAGAGATGATCATCATTATTGATGCTTATATCATACCTATTCTGCCAACTTACTCTATTAATCATGTCCAACCTTCCAAAATAGTGATCTAGACTTAAAATCATACACTAAAATGATTACGTAGAATTATTTAAGTCCTCAAAATAATTTAACAAAGTTCAACATAGTAGTAATTTATCATAGTCGTATACTGGTTGGCCTACCCCAAAAGCCTCTAGGATTTAAGTACCCTTTATAAGGGTTTTCCACATATTACATTGTCGATGGATGACTGATTCACAATTCCATATCATTGTATCTTGATTTTTGTTTTTCTCTATTTTTTTTTTCAGATTTTTTTACCTAATAAGAAACAATATGAAAATGCAATCATTTGACATAATCATCTCAATTCAGAGGAACTAATGCTGGGCATAAGATTTAAAACCCCATTTATCTTTAAAATTTATTTCATTTGCAATTTAGTTATATCCTATATTCTTAAATTCAACTACTCAAATTCTATGTTTAGATGAGAGGACAGATGCAAATTACAAGTTAAATAGACATTAACTTCAATAGACATGTGTATATATATATTGCTACAAATAGCTACTCTAGAAAAAAAAACTTAGAAAAACTAAATAATTTGAATATTGATTGGAATAATTACCTTGTAAAGGTGTTCCCATTTTGTAGCCACATTATATGATTTAACTCCTTCTGATCAAATGGAAGAGAAATTAGATCCAGACCTAGAATGCATGGAAAACAACTTTACACCTCTAAAGATGAATGATAAACTCAATCAATAGAAAAAAAGAAAACAATATCACAAATTTATATAGATTCATAAATGCCAAGACAACAAATCCACATGAACCTAAACATTCACACCTACAATAGAATAAGAACTAAAAAACCAAAGCACTCACCTCCATTATTGAAGCCCCAACCAAGAAGGTCAACAGCCCAAGGATCCATCCCACCAGCCTCAAGAAAAGGGTATGTGTTTGGTAATACATTGCAAATATTGAGTACTTAGTTTTGCATGTTGTAGTGGAATAAAACTCATATCAATAGGTATGAAAATTTATGAATGTAGATCATGAAGCTATCCACAATTTTCAATAGTGGAAAACTTCTCCCAAGTGAACAAGTGATTTACATAAGAGAGAGGCCTTTGTATGGTGCATTGTTATCTAAGTTTGTGAATCATTGCATCTGGTCCAGGAAGGACTTTGGCATAATTTTAAGGGTTCATATATCTAAAGGCTCTAGGGTTTTTGTTTTCCATTTCTATATTTAAGTATTTTTGTGTCATGAATATTTGTGCTCATCAAAACTCTAGTTTTATCCTCTCTTCATAAATAACTTCCAAATTATCCTAACACCCTACTTCATAATATTTGATAGACCAATTTCTTGGGTTGTCAAAAGGTTTAAGAAGGTATCAGGTAAAGGTGTTTTAACAAACTGCCTAGAAGTTGCAGCGTCATATGTAAGGGATGCTTCTATACCTAAGATTGGATGGGATCTCTTCAAATATATCTTTAACAAATCCTTCAAGCCCATTCTGCAAGATTTGGTTTAAACAATGAACCCAAAAAGAAAATCCATGGCTATAAAACTATCTATTATTAGTAAAAGAAAGGTAATATCAAAATTGTGCAGATTAATGTATGGATTGGTACTTGACATAACTCACCTATACATCATTAATAACAAAAATAGTTAGACTGACTGATTATTCCATGAAATAGAGACCACTATTGTCTTTTTCCTTCGTGTGTCATTACTTTTCTTTTGTAAACCTAACTCTAGTCTCACTATAATGATGGAAATTAGATCATATATGAATATAAGCTTAGTGTTTCCAAGAATGTTGTTATTTTTATTTACTCTTTGATTGTCCTTCTCTGTTCGGTTTCAAATTTCTGTTTACATATGCATTGGGTTGTTTTGGTTAGAGTTGGAATAAATACAAGAGGACATAATTGTAGTTTAATCATTTTCCTAGCCTCTGGTTGGTCATTAACATTGTGGAAAAAGCAATTAATAGAGTCAATTAAAACTTCAGTGAATATAGTAGATAACTTCAATATAGTATAGAGTGAATTAAAACTTCAATATAGTATAGATTCAATTAATTGGAAGTGTAAGAATGGGTGCATAAGGGACATATAACCTGAATGCTACATATGGCATGAGAAGATGTAAAATATAATATAATAGAAGATGTCAAAACTTTCATAGTCTCCAAAATTTTCCTCCTTCTCTATCTGATTATACTATGGCTACACGGAGAAGCAAGGTGTTATGTTTAATGTGAATATTGTTTGCAGGTGGAATGTTGAGATGCCGAAAATAATTTCAGGATCAATAAATATCTTGTTCGATGCAGGTCTTGGCATGGCCATGTTCAATCTAGGTAAACATGCTCATGCCATTATGATCCGACACTAATGTTTATATGCGAATCTTTTGTTGGTGTATCCTTTCTTGATTGGGTATGATAATGATATGGTGGTTGTTGCACAGGGTTGTTCATGGCTCTACAGCCCAAAATCATAGCTTGTGCATGAAGACATTATATTTTTCCATTAGTATATGCAAGGAAAAACATGATAAACACCATCAGTTTATACTACACCAACAGGCAGGGCACAACACTACCCGATGCCAAGGTTACCAATACTGCCAAGTACAAAGCATCCTGAAAAACATTATTTAGTGTTACCCAATGACAAAAAGGTCAAAGGAACCTGACGAGTAACCAACAATGCAACCTAAAAAAATAGTCAAGAGTGGAACCCGATAGATGAAGGGAACCCGACAATTAGTTCAAAGAAGGAACACCAATTGAATTTCAGTTCACACCGACGATCAAGAACCGACAGTCAGTTACATCCTGCAAAAAGTGGATCTGACTTTCCATGCCAGATAAATCACTAAATTTTTATATTTAGCTTCTTGATTTGTTTTAAATTCATTACGTGAGGGAAAAGCAATGTATTTATTATTGTTTTTATCAGTTTAAGTATTTTTATCAGTTGTATAGCTTGGATCTAGAGTTAACATTGTAATGTGTGATTCTAAAATAGGTCAAATACTTGTATAAATAGATTCTCAATCAATTATGAACATGTTGTTTGATGATGATTGTAGCCACTGAGAGCATCTAAGGATCAGACAATAGAATTCATGCAACAACACATACAAAGATCAAATCAATTTTCAAGAACAGAACAAAGGCTACCGACAAGCAGGAAAAGGTATTAATCAATCACTATAGGTGATATTTATATACTGTAATCTTTAATGGATATGTAATCAGAAATTATAGATTGCATACAGTCGGGTCAAACATATTGTACACATTCTAACAAGTGGGGTACACTTAAGAAATGCTTTCAAGGAAGGTGGACTTAATAGTCCTATTGTAAATCTCTTAACCGAGTTCACACCACATCAGTGTTGCTAAAGCTCTTAATAGAGTAGATACTAATAGGTCTCCACATTAATACTCCTAAAAGGGTAAATCATCAAAGTGATCAAATTGTAAGCCTTTACCGACTCCCTTCCATTATGAAGATAGTGAAGTTTTATGGGTTCCATCCCCAATGTAGTTTTTACTTCCTAATAGGATTTTTCTATGATATCATATTTTGTGTTATGTGTCTATTACTTTCATGAATATTTCTATGAATGTTGTATACAATTAAGTTTATGAATTAATACTACATGCATAAGAAAGAACATCAGACATGGTCAGTAATACAGTAAAGTTTCATTACTAATGATGAAAGTTAAAAAGTGTTAAAAGTTTTAGAGGTACTGATTCACCCCTCCCCTCTCAGTACTACTTCTCATTAATACCAACAATTGGTATCAGAGCTGAGTCTCTTCTTAGAAATCTTAAAGGCTTAAGATAAAATATCATACAATGGAGAAGTACATACTTGATAAAAATATTGAGAATAAAAAGCTTGAAATTCATATGTTCTATGAACAGTATAAAGAAGCTAGAATCAGTATGAGACGACTTCTGGATGAAAGAAAGAATATGGAATCTCACTATAATGAGACAGATTATCTTGAGGAAGATATCCAAGATTTCTTTGAGTCTTCAGAATCAAATACAAGAAAGGCATCAAATACATCAGAAGAAAGCATCAAAATCCTAACTGAAATCAATCTACATCTGGATGGACAAGTCAAATCTCTGTAAATCAGTTAAGAGACACAGATGATAAGAATGATTGATGTCATGAAAAATGCAAGGCAAGTTGAACAAGAAAGAACTCTAGCTATTGATGATAGAAGAAAGATCATAGACAAGCTACAAGAAAAGGAGTCTGAGATACAAAGACTTACTGAGCATCACCATGAGGTAACTAATCAGATTATTCTTATGATTCAAGAAGAAAATGGAATGAATGTGGAACTCATTGAAAGAATATAGATTATCGGTGAACTAAGAAAAGAGAATGAAAAAATAAAGCATGAGGCTAGAATTCAACAAAAACATAATGACATGATTAAGAGAGCTGAAGAGAGTACAAAAAGGATGGATGAATTCTTGAATGCACAAAGAAGACCCAAAACCAACACTGGAATAGGGTACATAGAGCATGGAGAGTCATCAAATGAAGCTGATCCAAAAGATGCCTACACCAATCCTAGACCAAGGAAGATGACATGTAATCACTATGGAAAGCAAGGCCACACCTCAAATGTTTGCAGGAGCAAAGAAAAAGGTATTCCAAAATCCTCATTTACATTCATAGGACATTGTTATAATTGCAGTAAGAAAGGACATAAAGCACATGAATGTAAATCAATTGTGAAAGAACCAAAGAAGGAAACCTATATGGACAAGTATTGTCCCACCTGCAAAATGCATGGGCACAAATCTCTTGAATGCAAGAAGAATAAAATTGAAGCATGGAAACCCAAAAATGAATAAAATGCATATAAACCAAGAAGAGTTGGTAATTCATATGTTTGGGACTACAATACATGGATAAACTACACAACATGTGGTAAATATGGTCACATTGCTGCAAACTGCATGAGAACATGGACCAAAAGGTCTAGAGGTTGGACCAACCTAGGAATGGCATGTTTGCACTGTCATAAGGTTGGACATCTAAAGAAGGACTTCAAAGATCAAATAATAGAAACCACCACTTTTGCAAATGGTAACACCATTGAAGACATCAAGAAAATGAGAAAGCAAATGTGGAGGAAAGCTTCAACCAATGAGGAAGCTGGACCAAGAAATGCAGTAGGTGACACCTCATCCCATGGATCTGGTGACATCACCACCCCCGCCTAAAGATGAACAAGTAAGTATGGAACTACACTACACAAAGTCATATTTTACATCAATTCCATTATACAAATTGATAGATAGTCAAAATCTGCATGAATAAAGATGCATATTATGTTACTTGTCAAAATTCTGAGAAATCAACCCCACCGGTAAAAACATACCGAAAAGCATTGGTGAAAATATAAGGATTAGTTGTCTATGTTAGGAATAAGGTGTCTCAACCTTGTATATTTCCTTACATTTGATATTTTCCAAATATCGACACTTTGGACAATGTGTAAGGTAATCATGACTGAAACGGTTATGCCGGATTCCTACGACGGTCATTAATATTTATAAGGGCTAATTGTGGAAGTTTTGATGATGGGTGAAGACATGCAAGACATGTGGAAACTAATCAGTTGAGTACTATACACTCTTCTGCAATCATGGGGTTTGGGGTTTTTTTTGGGTTCCTATTTTCTTAGAGAATGGTAAAACCCTAATACGGCTACTTTTGGAAGTTGCCCTAAAAAGTGAAGTGCATGATATAAGTATTTTTTAGGGTTGCAAATTTGAGAGAAGTTATTGTATTGTTGGAATGTTTTTATGCTGCCGAATTTGTCTTCAAGTGTGGATAATCTCCTGAAAGAAATTGCATTGCAAGTGTATTGTAAACAGTATTAGTTTTGACTAATACATTGTGTAGGTTTTGAAGTTCTGCGGTTTTTTACCAAAAGGTTTTCCCCAAGGTAAATCATTGTGTCATTCTCATTTTTCTATGTATGCATGTTATTGTATTATCATTGTGTAATTGCTAAGGGTTAAATCTGAATTTGCACAATCCTCTTCTTGGGAGTTTAGCATAGGGAACTATTTTTTGCACACTTAGTTTCCTTTCAGTCTACACTTATCAAGAATTATTGGTCAACACACAAAATGGCTAAGTCACTAATGTAACCCGACACCCGTCGGTAAAGAAGTAAAGTTACAATGTTGTCTTGACACAAAACTGAGATCCGTCGGTAAAAGCAAAAATCTTAACAGCCATCCCAAGCATCCTGTCAACATCGAGAATATTATTTAAGAGTCTTCACGATGAAATCCATCTTCATGTACTGATGAGTTTTTGAGAATTTATGACAAACTTAGGGAAAAATCCTATAAATACTCGACGGAAGCACTTCCTTCTGCACACACAATTTGAGAAAATAGAGTGGAGCAAAAATAGAGCAAAAAGAGAGCAAACAGAAGAGCATCCTCAACTCGATCCAACACACTCCAAAATAGATCACTCACTAGCCACATGGATCGAAGTAAGTACCGAGCACACCAAAGAACTCTGTTGTTATTTTTTTAAAAAGCC
The DNA here is from genome assembly GCA_018584345.1 of Thuja plicata. Classification (NCBI taxonomy): domain Eukaryota; kingdom Viridiplantae; phylum Streptophyta; class Pinopsida; order Cupressales; family Cupressaceae; genus Thuja; species Thuja plicata. The sequence continues at coordinate 2,193,912 of MU223303.1, read as the reverse complement.
CTAAATTTGAAACACAATGGAAACCACTTCAAGAATAGTAAAATTGAAGAATGATAAGAATAAGTCATTAAGTTGATAAAGAACAACACTTGTGTGGAGCCTAAATACAAGATATGCCTATATATTACATCACAACTCGATGAATTTGGTGCATTTTTCAAAAATTCCACCTAGGGTTTTGTTGATAGAAGACATAAGGTCCTATATTCACTGCAAGATTGCTAAAATTGGTGATTTGGAGATAGATCAAGTTTACAAGAAGTTGTGTGATGAACAAGGGAACTTGAAGGAAGATCACAAACACTTACCGGTAAAAGGGATAAAAAATTCCCTATATTTCTTGAGAGTTTTCAAAACTGACTGGATTAGGTTAGTTCTTAGTAGAATGCAAGACAAAAAGTTATGGTTGATGAACCTAAGAAAATCACAAAGGATGTGTTACATGATGTAACTGGTTACCCCATAATTGACAAACCTAAGGCACACAAGTATCCCTCTTAGCTAGAAGTTGAAAAACTCACCAATGCTATATGGGATAACAGAGGACTAAAGGTGAACACCATCACCGATGAGGAACTGAGGTTCGGTGCATGTGTGATTGGTTACAAAATCTTCCAAGCTAGCAGACTAAACAACATAGCATCAACAATAGTAAGCACAACCTACAAGATTGTCACAAAGGGAATAAAGATGGATCTATGTGAGATCCTGTTGAAGCAACTTGATGAGAATATGACAATAATTAGGTCTACAAAGACAAACACATGCAAGTTTGGTTCACTTATAATGTGTATATTATTTTATTTTCAAGAACACTTTCCTTCAGTTGGAAAAGTAAAATGGGACACTACCAAGCCATTCACATTGCATATTAGTGACCTTATCAAGTCACTAGGTGATAAATTTGATTCATTAATGACTGAATACTTCCTTGACTTCAAGGAAAAGATGATGGAGAGAGTGAAGATCCATGAACAGTTGATTGAAAAGCATAGGGATGAAATATGTTTCATGGTAGATTCAGATTTCACTCACATTAAACTAGTTTTACCAAGGATAGCCTGGTTAGCACCTCTTGACTATGAGATTAACATAGATCAAGCAACAAATGAAATTGATGCATTGTTGAATGAACCACTTGAAAAAAAGCAACCAAGATTTGGGACATATGAAGAGGCCAAGTCCAAGATAAAAATAAGCGTAGTAATCAAGCAGACTGTCAACAAGAAAAACAAGATGGTGAAGAATCTTAAAAAGATGTTGTCAGTCAATGAGGAGGAGAAAGAACAAATAGAGGAAATCAAGGAATAGGGTACCATCGGTGAAGAGAAAGATAAGAAAGAATCAGATTTATGGCTATCATTCAGAGTACACAACTCATAATTCAAAAACATTAGTTCTGTCATTAAGTCGACATGCTGTGAACTTGAATCAAAAACCTAGCCGTAGTTGCATGAAGTTGACAAGAAATCAAATTTTCAAATATGAATCCTTGGAGCAATCATAAAACATTTAAGAGAGCTGACATGTCACCTTATGATTCATTAATTTTCATACATCTCAGCTACCCCTTTTGCATTGTGATCAAAATACGGGCCTGTGATTGGTTGCCGAGAGATTTACTTTGTCACATCAACAAACTGCTGCCATTTTTTAGATCTTGTAATCAAGCGACTGCGTGACTGCATTAAGTCTCTTTATCATAGGCTTTTATCTTTAACCATGGTTCCATCTCAAGACTTGGTGACAATGCACTTTCATACCTTTGGCTGACCCAAGTCATTATCTGGCGATCAGGTGACACAAGTGAAATCATAGTCACGAGGAGTTAAGATTAACTCATCTTTCTTTCTGAGACCTGGCGACTAGCCATTATGCTTAACCTTCATAGTTATCTATCTAGTCACTCAGTCACATTACTTAGTACTCCATATTCATCTTATGCACGAATGAGCAACTGCATCTAATTTTCACTAAGTCGCCTACTCGGTAGCTGAAGAACTTTGTTTGATTACTGAGTGCGAGTGTGCGATGCTTCATTTTTTCCTCAGTCGCCCGGTCGTGAGCTATTTTCTGATTGTCTTAAAACATTGGTGAGTGAGTGAGGCATTGCATGGTTCCTTTGTCGCTGGGTCGCAGAGCTATAGCTCATCTTTCACAAGATACCGCGACTGCGCGATTTACATTTTCAAGACATTGAACTTCGCTCAATCGCGCACAAAACACATCTGGGCAAAAGTAGATCGCGAGTGCACAATGATCTCATATTTTTAGCTCATTTCTCAGTCAGGAGGAATTTTCCCT